>CM031862.1:34413219-34438040 GCA_018697195.1 Certhia americana
TAATAAGGTTGGATGTACTAGGGAGGATTAAGTGGACTGTTCGAAGGCAAAGAGCATCTAGGGCACGTCAAGGCTCCTACTATTCGGTGGTATGGGTCCAGTCACTGGAACTTGCAGGTGAGGCTCTTCCTCTTCATCACTGTTCGACAGGAGTGAAGCCATTGGCTATGATGTCATCGCTGAGAGGAAGTTATTGCAAGCAGCAGACAGCGCGGGTTCCATCCAGCCAGGGCACAGCCTTCTTCAAACAGATCACAATTGAAAAAATCACATGCTCAATCGGCAGTTTTTGTCACGTAGGACAGAATGTTATTTTTCTCACATCATAGTTCCCTCTCAAGCGTCGGCAGCTTTTCCTGCAGGGTTTTCTCCTTAATGCTGGGCCGTCAGGGGGCCTGGATGGCTGACCTTGGGAAATCTGTCTCTGAACTGTGGGTATAGGATATTTCACCCAGAAAAAAAGCTCAAAGTTTTTAAGAGTATACAGTAACACGTCTTTCCCTCAAATTCTCACGGCAATCAGTCATTAAAAAAACTGGGGAAAATGCAACAGGTCAGCACTGCAGACAGATCTTGACTAGGTTTAAGAGCATTTTAACGCATTTGAAGAAACCACAAGGGCACGTTTGCTACACCAAATGCACGCGTTTGCGAGGGTGTTACCGCAGACAGCTGGAGCTGTTTTGCTAACCAACAAACACAATTATGATATTTCAGTTGACACAGAACATACTCCCTTGAACCACCTTCCCTAAGTTTTCTCTCGTCATGTGGCCTGCAGTGGGTTTGGCTCATTGAGTGCCCAAGTCACCTCAGTCAGCCCATGGCCTTAAGCCAGAGTAACTCATCTAACTTCACCTCAGACCTCAATGAACAGCCCAGGGAGGAACAAGGTGGCACTTGGTGTTTCTTGAGCTTCACACTGAAGGGGAAATCTAAATTCAACTGAGCAGCTTTATAACAATTGGACTGCTCAACAGTTGTATTGGCTTTATGAGAAATAGCCCAGCATGTAGCTTGACGTTTGGTGAAAATCTGAGATAAGAACAAAGAAAAAATTTCAGTCGTGCTCTGTAAGCAAAGATATTACTGACAGTTAGTTTCACGTTCTATTTGAAGAATGAAGAACCCTCTACCTATTTTAGCGTTTATTCCAATTGATTCTGAAATAAAGACCACCACAGAACACATTTTTTTAGTAAGAGGTTGTGTTTCCTTTCCCTGTGGCATAAATACTTTATTTGTGAATCAGAACCGAAGGAGGTCAAATGAAGAAATTGTTGTTGGTCTTGCTGTCTTGTTCGTCGGAGGCCACAGGTGCTCAGGAATCATATTCCATTATCTATATATTTCCAGCATTTCAGTCAATCCCGTTTGCAGGAAGTCAGTGCAACACATTAAGAATTTGAAGAAGGAGGGGGAAATGCTTTAGTCCCACACAGTAAGGGGGAGGTGCAAGTTAACTTAATCGACTTTATGGTTTCTGTATCAAGAACCAAAGCTACATAAGTGAAAGCATCCTCACACCAGGTAATGCTGCTGGGGATGGATTTAAGAAACAGTGGGCGTACAAAAGCAAGGATAAGTAACAGTAAACTGTAACACTCTTGTGACAGGACCAAAGGAGCAGGAGGGAAGTAATGCTGGCCCGAAACCAAGCAAAACACGCTGAGACTCGGGAGACATGAGCTAAAGGCTGCAGGCAAGGCTACTGGTAAGAGATCCGTGGCTGGCTATGAGTGTTCCCATGGAGTTTTAAATAACTGAGGCTTGTTCCAGGTTTATCATATACCGTTCCTGTTGGATGCTTGGCACGGCAGAATTTTTTGAAGGATTTTATATAAAGACAAAGTATCTTTTAACTGATTTCGCCAGGATAAAACTGTAAAAGGACTGTATGGCAGACTGCAGAGGTGATATATTTTAATCAGTTCTTCCAAAGCAATGCTTAAAAAAGAAGCCAAACCTTAGCGACTCTGCAAGAAAACAGACCGCAAACCTATCTGTGCACTGTGATGGTACTTTCACAGTGATTCTGCCACCGCGTACATTCAAAGATGATCTGAAAGTAACTTGTAGAAAGTGATAGTTTAGTTTAGACGTAGCTGCAGGCACTAAACCTGTAGCCCAGACTATCACTGCAGAGTTATTAAAGAACCGGTCAAGACTGCGGCTCCTGAGCGTATGTGCACGTTCGAAAGGATCGAAATAAAGATGCATTACCAGGAGACATATGAAAAGGAAACGGGGCATTATGATTTTTTGGTTTTAATGCTTGTGGTTACCAGCAGCAAGAGCAGAAGTGTTCTCGGGCATGGAGAGCCCAGGAGCAGCTGCCCTGTGCGGCACAAGGCGCAGAGGGGACTGCGGGCGGGCTAATGGCGCTGACATGGATGGCCGGAGAAACGGCTGCCCGCGGCCGGCCCCGCCGTGCCACAACGGGGGCTGGCGCTGGCGGGGAGGAGGGACCGCGGAGGAGCGGGAGGGGAGGGGGACGAGTGGAGGGTCGGTCCTCACCGGGAATGCGGGGCCGGGCGCGCGCGCACCGGTTCGAACCACCCCCACCCCCTGCAGGCCCCCGCCCGCAGCCGCGGGCCGCCTCCCCGCAGCGATTCGCCGGGCGCCGCTCGCGCCCCCTCGCAGGGGTCCCCGCCAGCGGAGGCGGCCCACACGGAAGGCACCGCAGCCCGGCCACCCAGCACATCGCGCCGCGCCGCACGCCGCAACCCCGCCCGCCCAACTCAAACGCCGCGCACCTCCACGCTCCGACCGGACGCCACGGCCAGCCGCGCCGACGACTCATATACCCCCCCCCATCCCCACGGGCCACGGATCCGCGGGCACGCCCCCCCCCACGGCAGGCCCGGCCGGGCCAAGACACCCGTGTCGCAGCAGAAAGCCCCCCCCCCCCCCCCACCGCGGGCACGCCGTCGGGGCGCCGGAGCGGCGCGGCGCTCCACGATCCGGCGGCTGGTGGCCTGGGCCGCGGATCGGCGTCGGTCGCGGCCGGGGCCGGCGGGGCCGCGCGGGGCGGGCAGGCGCACAGACGTCCCCGGCCGCCATCTTGGCGCCGCGAAGCCGCCGCCCACATCGCGCCCGGCCCCCCCCCCCCCCCCCCCTCCGCCCGCCCGCGGGCAGCGCCGCCGCACGTGACGCGGCACCGGACCGGGCGGCAACAAAACAAACCGGGCCACTGACCGGGTTAGGCGGCGCCGCCGGAACACCTCCTCACGTGCTGCCTCTCGCCCCCCGACATCAGCCAGCCGCGCAATGCGACGGCGCCGCCAGACTGAGGAGCGCTGAGGGGCGGACCGGCACGCGCACGGCACGGCCCGGCACGGCCACGGATCGGCAGGCACGGCACGGCACGGACGGCTCGGCACGGCACGCCCGGCCCGGCCGGCACGGCCCGCACGCACTGGCAGCCCGGCGCCGCGGAACCGGGACCGGCACGGCTACGGCCCGGCACGGCCCCTCCTTCAGTCCTGCCGGGTGGCCGCTCCAGCCCCGCCGCTGACGAGCACTGACCGCGGCCGTGGTCCTCCACCACGGACCCACGCTACCGGTCGGCGGCTCACCGCAAATGGCGGCTCCGCTGGTCGCCCTCCTCGCCAGCGTCTTGAGAAGCCCTAGGGCTCGCTCTCGCCAGTGTATCGGACCAGTCCCTGCCCCTTCCGGGAGCGAGGCTCCCCTTAGCTGGGCTGGCAGGTGACCCAGACGCACCCAGGGGGATACCGGCCTCCCACCCCCCCCCCTGAACCCGCCGGCAGAGCTGCCCCTGAGCCCGCTGCCAGCCGCAGAGCGGCCGGCGGGCCCGGAGCGGCCTCGAGACGAGCTGAGGGCGTTAACAGGCCACGGACCACCGCGGTCTGCCTGCTAAGGGAGTCTACCTCGCCGGTTCACGCGGGTAGCTCGTGGCGGTGCTTTTCTCATTGCTCTAAGGAAAGAGAGATAGGTTTATGTCACCCTATCCTCCGGCCCGATAACCATTAGCTCCCCCACCCCGGGATTCTGACTGCGCGGTAATGGCGCTTTGTTTGCACCTGTCTAAAGCACGTGCTTAGGACTAGAGCCTGCGCGGTGGTGGGAGAGACCTGATGGTAAGCGGCGAGAGCGGGATCGGATTTGTTCGAATAAGGGCCACGAAAGCCATTGTGCTGCCGTGCTCTGCAGGGCTGTACGCGGTTTGGGGCCTGTTTCCCGGAGCTCTCTTGTTCTGGCAGTGTAGGAGCAACCTTGGTGCCACCTGGGCACTGCAGGGGGCCCATCCTGCAGAGCCAGCCGGCGCGCCACACACGGCCATCTGGCGAGGTTATTTCCCACACGCGAGTTCAGAGTCTGGATAGAACTCGGCCTTTTTCAAGGGAATGCCATCAACATAGAATTGTGGGACTAAATTTCTAGTGGATAGAATTTAAAGTATTGGTGTGTTGTTGTGTTCAGCATCACGAAGCCTATTGCAGTAGTCGTTTAATGGATTTTTAATACAATGGATTCCTAAATTTAGTGGCAAGATCCAGGTTACACAGGTAGAATTTTACCCTTAATAACCAACAGCTTTTAAAAAACTTAAAATTTTTGACACATATGACTTCAAAAGGGATTACTTTATAGATAATTAACTTTATAGATGATCTTTGTAGGGGGAGGGAGGTTTGTTATTTGGGGTTTTTTTCTGTTTCTCTCAGATATTAACAGCCCTGAAGAATACCTACATGCTGTTTTTCACACTTGCTTCTCAAAAGAAGTTGCAGAGTAACCAGACCAGAAACTTCGTACGTGCAACTTTGTATGCAAGCCTTCTTTTTCCTTCTTGCTTCTGGAAGCTGAGGCGAGATTCCTATTTCGTAAAAAGCACATGCAAGATTCTTTTGTCAGCATATAAAGGGGAGGTGGGGCTTTAAGTTCGATGGTTATTTGTGTTAGGACAGTTTTAAGGAAGAAATAATCCAGGTGCTGCAGATGTAGGATCTGAGGCTTTCCATGAGGGTATTGGTGTGGGAGCGACTCAGGGATCCTAAAGCCTCCTCTGACCCTGCAGGCATCACTCCACATTAGCGGTGGCATGGCAGGAGTTACCCTTATTAGGGGAAGTCAGTTTGGGGCTGCTTGGGTCCTCTTCTCCTTCTGCAGCTCTGAGCTTGTGTGAGGTCAAGGATGCAAAACTCAAACGAGTTATATTGTGCCTTGGGCTTCTCAGAAATGTGTTCTCTGCCCTCAGGAATTAAAAACCCCAAAGTCAGTTGAGAAGAACTGGCTCTGGAAGATTCGATGTATTTTACAGGAATAAATTCAAATAGAGATTTCCAGGTCTTACTGTTTTATTGAGAGGGCTATTTATGACTTTTACAAGTTGTTGGTAAATGTCCTGTTACACTGAAGCAGAATTTAGATTTGCTCTGGGCTCTAAACAAATAGAGTTGTCAATATGTGTTAGGACTGAGAGACACCTTTTTGTTGGTGGCTGGGTACAGAGAACAAATATGAGATTTCCTCACTTCCAGAACAGTTTGTACATCCTGATCAACACTAACCACGGCATGCGTAGGCAATAGTCTGTGTCATGTCCTGCGCTGCAATTCCCTTTTAAATGAACTTTATGTCCTGGGGCTAATCTTTGGGGGTTTTTTTGTATAATACCTATTGCTGCTCTTGCTCTTGCCTCTGGAGTGCAGCCCGCCGAGCTGCAGGCTGCCCAGCAGTGCAGGATTAGCCACTGAAAGCTGGAGGGGAAAAGGGTTAAAGAGCTTCCCTTTCACCTTACGCAAATACGCAAGGAATACTTGGAAGAGAAAGGGATGTCAGGAACGCTGCTGGGAGGAGGGGACAGCTGTTTGTCCCCCCCCAGAGTACAACCTATTTAAATATTTACATGTTCTGGTATTAAAAGACTTTCCTTTCTTTCCTGTACTTTTCTGTTTACTAAGTTATGAATGGTGGAGATGGAGAGATTTGTAATTGCTAATTCTACTTGTAGTGATGTTGAAGAAAAAATTCGATTGTTTTTTATATACTCAGAGAAATATGTTGGTAGAGTTTTCTATCAGATTTAAATGGTTTCACCAAGGATTGTGCTTTTTCTTTTAATATTATTTCTTTTAGTTACTTTGCATGTTTTATAGTCTTAATAGGCTATCTGAACATGCAGAAAATTTCAGACGGTGCAACCTTGAAGAGAAAATGGAGGATTAATGTTAAATGTCATTGCAGAACATTATTAATGCAAATATTAAAGGACTTGTGGATGTAAAAATTATTTATTTTTTATTCATAAATAGCTCTAAACGGCCACGAGATCCTTTTTTGATTCACACATGGCCTATTCCAGCCTTGGTCACATTCTGGGGATCTGTTCTCCTCCAATGTCACTGCGTTTAGAACTGTATAACTACTCACAGCATCTATTTGTAAGTGTTAAGGAAATATCAGGATTTAATGACATGAAATGTCTTGGGTTGCAGAGCTCTTGCAGGGGTGGGAAATGTAAAACCAGAACTCCTAGGGCTGCAGGGGAAAGACTTCAGCACGTGGTTATTATATTAGGGTTAGGAAGCAATCTTTGGAAATCAACAGATTATGGGTGACACCAAAGGCATCCAGAGTCACTGTTGGACTGAGGCCTTGGTCATTAATCATAGCTTAAAATTAAGGTGTTATTTCACCTCATTGTAAAATGAGTTTCACAAGGAACACGTTTTGCACCCTGTCTGAAGTACAGACCTTCAATACACAGTCTGAAAGTAGTTTGGCATTACAGAGAAAGAGTAATTTGGTAGTAAACCCTGAGTGTTTCATGTCCTCAGGTAGGTTTAGTTTGTCAGGCGTGACTGATGTACAGCTGCTGTTTGGTTCTGAGCAGTGTCTGTGTGCCCAATGAAGCCTCCAGAGTGAAGGTTGCCCCCTTTTTGTTGAGCTGACTGGCTTTGTCAAGGTTGGTGCTTTGTTCTCCGAAGTTTGCACCCTGTAATTGTTATTTTGGAAGTAATCCTTACGCTTTTCTATAATTACCCATCTAATAATCTGGTCAAAAATGGTGGCAAAAGTTGCAAATCAAAATTGAACAGAAAATTGCTCAGTGCGGGGCAGCCTCTCGGGGTGTGCCTGGTTTGCAGTGGCTGCACAGGTGATGGCGAGAGAGAAATCTCTGCCACGTTTCAGTGTCCAGAGCTCCGCTGTGTGGACGGGAGCCACCGTTTAGCGTTGGAGTGACCGTGGCAACTACAAATCCCAGGGAGCATTGCCGAGAGCGGCTCTGTGCGGGCGGGCTGGCACGGTGCGGGGCCAATGGCAGCGGGGAACTGCCCAGCTCCGTGCCTGGCCGCTGCCAGCGTTCAAAAACGCCGCCCGGAGCTCACTACGGCCTGGGGACTGCTGCCTCTTGCCCTGGGCTCCTACAGACTCCTGGGTGAGCTCTGACCTGCCGCTGGACTCCGCAGCCTCCGTGCCGCCTGGGAAAAGCCCGCTGGAGCAGTGCCGATGGATGCGATCCTGAGCTGCAGCCCGGAGAACCTGGAGGATTACTACAGCTTGCTGGGATGCGATGAGCTATCGACGGTAAGAGCTTCTCCCTCCCCGCCAGTTTATTCACACTTTGAACGTGCTCGTGCGTCTGCAGGGAATTCGCAGCTGTGCCTCTGCAGGCAGGAATATTTGAAATGTCTTGTGCACCTTCTTTCTGGCCACTTGTAGGATCTCCTTTGGGAAGCTCAGTTTTCGCTCCTGTGTGTTCTCCGACATTAAGAGCCTGGAGTAAGGTTTAGAGCAGGACTGGATTATGGACAGAGCCAACTGCATGTGTTTGACAGCATCCAAATAATAGTTTAGAATATATATTACTGGTTTTGAAAACTCAAAAGGAGTTACTTATGTACAAGTAATACAATGAAAGTTCTTAGCTTTAGGGCAGTGATAATGCTGTTGAGTTTCTTAGGCTTTATACATAGCATAATATTTTAAAAATTTATTCACTGGTTCAAATGAAAGCAAAAACAGTATCTCTATCTTTTACCATATTGTTTTTAAATTACATTCAAATACTACTTCTACTAAATTGTTTTGGTAGCAGATACATACTTTATAATGAGAGTTAGCTATGATATTTTTGAGTGTTGTGCAGCTACAAAAAGTGTGCATTGTGTTAAGGTGTCCATGCAACTTTTCTTTTGCTAGCCTCGTATGCTGGTTTGTTGTTGTTTGTGTGCTTGTTTTTTAATTTTGCTGTTATGTTAACTGGAATTGTGTTTCTGATTTGGAAAAGGAGTTTTGATTCCTCTGCTGTAATGAGGGATGTATTCAGTGGAGAGAAAAGCTGTCTTTTGCTCAGTAAATTTAGTGAGATGCTCTCACCTGCCCTAGTGGTAAGGAGTAAACATCTTCGGTGTGTCCCAGAGGGAAATGTAAAGCTTTTGCTGAGGACACTCCTAGAAGTGATCCCAGCAGAGGGCAGTGCTCAGGTCTCCATGAAGCCTTGTTTCACAGATGCTGTTTCTCGTTTTCCACCTCACACTAATTCCTTAAGGGCTTAGCAATTAATGAACAGTTCAAGCACATGTGATAATGATTTTTCAAATTGCTTGAAAATTAAATTAAAAAGCTGGAATAAAGGCTAATGGGTCCTGAAAAACAAGCTGTCAAGTACTATTTGTTGAGAGAAGCAGCAGATGTTGCTGCACTGTTTTTGACATGGGATAAAGAACTCAGAGATCCCAGGCTGACTGAGCCCCAGGATCCCCTCCCCTCAGGACTCTGCACAGCTCTTTTGGGGTCTCACACAAATTTGGAGCTTTACAGGGATTTTACAGTCTCACTACAGGAGTCAAGGATTTGGCCCAGGCAGCTTTGGGCATGCACAGCACACTCCCAGCTGCAGCACTTTCATCTAAGCTGCTGAATATCCTGCTCCTGGTTGGGCCTGGTTAAATTTAAGCAGAAATACTTTCAGTTTCTGCAGATTTTTTTTTTAGCTGTATTCAAGTAAACACAAATCAAGTTCATTCTTGGCTTTTGGTAGAATTGAGCTCACGAACACCTACTTCATCTTCAGATGTGACAGGAAGAGGGGAGATTTAATCTCCATCCTTCTTCAAGAACAATGCTATTCATGTATAGTGGGCATTGGATATCTTTCTTGGTAAAACACCTCACTATGTATTTTATATTAATTTCATGTATGTTGTATAAACTTCCTGCAAACAGGAAGTTCTACTGATTTTTTTTTTTTTTTAAGCTGAAGACTTCCCTGCTACCTTTCTGCTACTTTTTAACCCTCTGTACACATTTTAACTTTCAAGTTCCCCTTTAAGTAACTAAGTTTTTGAGATGGTAGCTGGCTATACAGTAACCAGTCTCACTAAGTTCTCTGTACCCTGTATGTGTTTTGAAGTGTTTTACTGACTGCAGATACATCACATTACATCTGTCCCTCTGGAAGGAGTTACTGAGCAGAGTGAAAAATGTAGAATTCTTAAGATACTACCATAGACAACATTTTTTCCCAGACTATGCCAACAAGATTTGTCCAGCTAGCTGAGTGAACTGTAATTTTATTCTAAATAAAAAATGTTATGAGACTTCATTTTGAAGTAAAAAAATTAAATTGTGTGTGGCCATCATGGTTTGACAAATGAGGGATGTGTATAAACAGCTTTTGTAGCATGGGAAGGAATGGTAATTATTTGATACCTTAGGGCAAATTGTGAAAGCTTAAGCTGAACTGGAATCATATAAAGAAGTTTTGGCTTCTCAATTATAAGAACCACCAAGATACTTGGAAAAGCACTAAAGATTTTAAAATTGAAGCTGATGCCCACTCCAGTGGCTTCCTGCATTGTCACTGTTAAGATGTCTTAGTTTTTTCCAGTGGTGGTAATACTTTATGGTATAACAGACTGTGGGAACTTGCAGTTAACTGATAAACTAATACATGCCAATATTCTAATGTTGATTATAAATCCATTCAGCTCTAAGGATGAGTGCACAGAAATGAGAATAAACAAGCAGTGTCACTGCGAGATGGTTGTTGTTACCTACTTTGCTTGTACTAAAGCTTGTGAAACTGAACAGGACAAAATCTTTCAGCATTCTTTATTGTTCCTCCCAGCCTCTTTCAAAAAGAAAATTTGCAGGTCTTTTCTGTGTTTACTCATTTTGCCTCAATATTTTGTTTAGGTTGAACAGATTCTTGCCGAATATAAGGTCAAAGCCCTTGAATGTCATCCTGACAAACATCCTGGAAACCCCAAAGCAGGTATGTATTCTTTCCTATGTAAAAACAACTTTTTTTCCTTTAATTAGCATGGCCAAGACACTAAATTCAGCCTTAAAACTTTATTTCCCCTCAATATATTTTAATCATTGTGTGCATTAAGCACATTCTATTTAAATAGCAAGCCTGTGATATTGTTTCAAAGACTTGCACGCTACTCTGTGATAGAGCAGGAAGACATTTGTTGGATTTTTTTGATTTCTAGGACCTTGAATTTTTTTTTTTTTTCTTTCTACAGTAGATCATCCTTTAATACAGAATTTATTTCTGGAGTGTGTCCCTTCCTAGACACATGGAGCTTGTGCCATGCTCAGTGGCCTTCAAGTGCCAGGCCTGTGTGAATCAGTTAATTTACTGCCAGGAGCAAGCCCATGAGGAGCACATAAAACGTGTTTTATTTTCTTTTAATGGAATTTAACGAGTGGAGCTGAAGAGAAGCTGGCCCCACAGGAGCCTCTGTTTGCAGAACAGCAGCTGGCATTTGTGTTGATGAGAGGGGGCAGCTCCTCAGAGCTGGGAGGGCCCAGCAGCACCTGAGTTATTTGGAGCCCATCTTAACCCAGAGATAACCACAGAGAGCCCTGAGCTACTAAAAAGAGCAGCCAGGTGCCAAATGCCAGAGCAGCTTTCTTGTCATGAAGAAATGTTGTATTCTCTCTTTACCTGAACATGTCTTATATACTTTAAATACCTTTTTACAGTACTACTGAGATTTTGCTTTATGTTTTTTGTTTCATCAGCTTAAAGCTTAATAAAGAGTAATTAGAGTAGACCTTTTATTTGTCGGTAACTAGTAACACTAGAAATAAGAAAACGTAGTACAATTGTTCCCCCAGCCTGTTGTCTCTTGTTTGATTTATAGTTACCAATTTTGATTAGTGTTTGGGTGTAGTGTATTTCAAAAGAATGTTCTTTGATTTGTAAACTTGAATAAATGAATAACAGTAATAATAGATGACTGTAACTTAGGTGAGTCATTGATAAAGTCTAAATCTTTATAACCCTTCCACAAATAGTAACATGCAGCTGCATCCTTAGTAACCATTCCATGAAAAATTACCCTGCAGGGAAAAGTGAGAGCTTTCTCATATAGTCTGGATGACATTTTAGCCTACGTAGAAAACACACCTAATAACATGCACAAATTAATTAATCTGAGCTATATTTAGATTATTCTGGTTTGTCAGTTCCTGCTCATCTTTTTTTCTCCCTGCTCATGGTTCTTGTTGCTGTGCTCTGCTCTGACTCCTGTGCTGCTGTTGATCTCAGTGTGTTCCTTCTAAGCAGAGTTGCTCTGTTTCCCTTTTTAACCTGGTCTGCAGGGGCTGACTTGTGCCTTTCACCTGGGTACTCTGTAAGTTTCAAGTTAAATTTAGGAGCTTTTGAAGCTGTTAGACAAAGGAACATTACAGTCCTGATTTGCAAGGGTGTCAGTCCACCAAAGGTGCCTTGATCCTAAAGCCACCCCGAACTGTGCAAGCGGCAACCAGAACCACATCCCTTGGCCACTTGCTCCTCCTCCTGCCTTCTCCTCTACTTTGCTCTGGGCCATTGCTGGCAGGTCCCCTTTTACATCTGAATTCGTTTCTTTGCCAAACAAACGTTGTCTTTAGTGTCCCTTTGGTCTGTGTCCCAGTGGAGAATTTCCAGAAGCTGCAGCAAGCCAAGGAGACGCTGAGTAACGAAGAGAGCCGGGCACGCTACGATTACTGGCGCCGGAGCAAGGTCACCATCCCCTTCCAGCAGTGGGAGGCCCTGAGCAGCTCCGTGAAAACGGTCAGTGCTGGCTGAGCCTGGGCCCTCAGGAGCAGGGGGAAGTTGGGCTGGCCCAAACAAAGAATTGCAGAGTGTCAGGGGATGACTTAGGGCTGCGAGTTCTGCTGCAGTGCCGGAGCCTGGGGGTGGGAATGGCGCAGGGAAGGTTCCTGCACTGTGAATGTTAAGGAAATTCAGGAAAAATTGGAGGGCTTCACAAGCCCATTCACAGCAGGGTGTTAGGCCAGTAGTTTTACAATGAATTTATCGAGTTGCTGCTTTTACAGGAAGTTGAAGTAACTTAAGGGCTGTTTTCAAATGCTTCAGCTCACTTTGCTTTTGTGCTAAACTTTTATTTCTTTGCAAAGCCAAGCTGGGACCTCTTTATAATATAGTCTCCCCTTGGTATATTCCTTACCAGATAGGTTCTTATGCTGTCTGATTAAATGAAGATCTCATTGAAAAAAGCCAGAAGGTAGAAGCCCTGGGCTTTCCACAGAGCTTTGGAGGGGCCCTGCTATGTTGGTGGGGTGACCTGGGACAGAGGCAGGAGTATTTTGGTGATTTCCCTCCTGACTTTGCTATTGAAAAGATTTGGTAGTGTGCCCCTAGTATAACTCAATGGATTATTATTTTCCTGCTTTATTAGAGTGAATGATAGTTACAGGACTACGTGGTCCTGTTTTAAGGCAGATGAATAAAAGTTTCCTATGTCAATTCTGCCCATCTCAATTCTGCTTAGGAGAGAAGTTTGAGACACTTCACATACAGCATTATGCCTGAGCTTAAATGTTTTCTGGAAGTATCCAGTTAAGCTTAGTTCAGTTCCAATGTTATTCCACAGACTTTAATATTGAATCTCTTCAAATTGCCTTGCCTTTAAAGGGTACTTTGAAGTCAAAGACAGCTTTGAAAATGAACATTTCTGAGGTCACTCAAGCCCTCTTAAAACATGTCTGAATTCGTGACAGAAGAAACTGGACAAAAGGCCCTTAAAATTCTGATGTGATTGTACATTTTGTTCTTCACCCCCACCTGATATAAAGTGTCCTCTCCAATGCTCTTTGTGGCATGTAACCATGCTTTCCCCTATCCTACTGACCTGCAGGCTTCTCAACGTGCTTTGTTTAACATTTATTACAGCAATATAAGAAATAAAAAGCAATTAAAATCCCGTTAAAGCTTAGTTCTTTGTTACGTTTGCATTCCTTTAGTCAATGCACTGGGCTGTCCAAAGTAAGAAGGACCAAATGCTGGAAGCTCCAGACTTTGGTAATACCAACAACATAACAAATGAGATGTGGACCCAGCAGGCAGAAAACAATGGAGATGGATTGTTGGAAGGGAACAGGGAGCAAGAAGATGTTGCAATTCCTGATGTGAAACCACAGTCTTCAAAGAGTCCAGACTCCCCAAGTAAGTGAAAACAGCAGTTACAGAGAATTGCAGTATCCAGGGATTGGCCTGAAATGGGGGCTTTCAGTCATGAGAAAGTCTTCTCCAGAACAGTGTGTTTAACTTGCAGCTTTTTAAATGTGGTTTTGAGTTGGGGTTTTATGCTTTTGATTACTTATTTAATTCAGAAGTTTTCAGACGCTCCTTCCTCCCCGTCCCAAGTTTCTTTGTTTGTTTGCTAGGAAGAACAGCAGCAGGAGAAGAAAAAAATGCTTCAACCAAAATGGAAAGTTTAGTTTTTCTGATATATAAAACTGCAAAGTAAAAAGAGAAGGCTGTTTTTTTCAGCAATTTTTTAAAAAAATAAATTTAAAAACTGTTAAGTAACATATTTAGGTTTGGTGCTTTTTTTATCCATTATTCAGTACTTTTGCACAGTTTGCATCTGATGAGTTAATGAGGTCTAAAATTTGAGACTTGAAGGCTTCTTTTGTATTCAAACAGTTTTGTTTTTTCTAAGTAATGTGTGTTTCAAAGGTGTCACCTACCAGTCAGCACTTCCTGGCTGTGGTTTAGGTCAGTGTGCCTGATCAAAGCTTCCTCAGCACCATGGGCACCCTCTGTGCTGCCTGATCCTTCAGGAGTTTCATAATCCTAGGCTCATGCTAGCAGAGAACTATTGCTAAACAAAGTCCTGTCATTTCACCCCAGCTCTATCAAACAGGAAATTAGGGTGAGCTGTGAGGGTAGGAACGCTATTATAATCCCAAACATTTGCGGAATGCAGAAAATAGATAAGAAAATTCTGCAAAGAGGTGTATGCCAGGCCTAACTGGAAACTCGATTTTGAAAAATTATGCTCTGTAAATTCATACTGTTTGCTCTTTTTTTTTTTTTTTTTTCTTTTGCTAATTAAATCATCACTGTATCCTTTGTAGAGCAGTAAAATTCTGAAGTAAAGAAGACATGATCTTGTTCCTTGTAACGGGGAATTTTCTTTGCAGGCATCTTCTTCCCCCCCCCCTTTTTTTTTTTTTAAATGTTTTAATTTAATTTCCAGATATTTGAATGGGAAAAACATCAAACTCATCAAGTGCCTGCTTCACTTATCCAGTGGCATATATTTACATTAATAAATGTTAATATTAAATATATTTGACAGGGTGTGTATGCATTTCAGTGTTTATACCCAACGTTAGGATGTTGGTAATGTTTTTGTTTTGGTCCAGCAAAACTTTATATATTGGGTTCCACTTTGAAACTGTGGCATTGTCTGTTCCTATTTGCTGTCTTGGATGAATTCTGGATTACCACCTTCGTGGCAATTCCAGCTCAAACAAGAGATTTGAACACAAATTCTGCTCAGAGCTCTGCTGTGAAAGGAAGGTCACATTTTAGTATTAAAAGCCCCAGATAACATACTTGCAGATTTAGCCCATCACCATCTCCACCCTTAGATGAAGCCAATGCAATATGCTCAGTTTTCCTTTGTGAGTCCTCTCCAGGCACTGCCAAGGTCCTTGCTGTTCTCCTCTGGACTCTTCCCAGCTGATCTCTGTCCTCAAGGTTGGGCTTGGAGTTCTTGCTCCAACGTGCCAAGAACCCAGTGCTCATATTTGTCAGTGCTAGCAGAGAGCACTGGAAGTGACCCCTTTTCTGCTTACTTTTTTGGGGGGAGATTATCAAGTCTTATTTCAGGACATTTAATTTTATGCATGTTTATAATAATTTAGTTGTCTTTCTCTTCTTTTTTCCCCTCAGGGTTTTCAGAGGGGAATTACTGGCACTTGCGTTTCCGCTGGTCAGGCGATGCTCCATCAGACCTTCTGAGGAAATTCAGAAACTATGAGATCTAAAGTGAGAACCACACAGGAGCATGAGATCATCCATTCAACAGTTCAGTATTTTTTTTGCCAGCAGCTATAAGTTATTTGTATTTTGTATTCTTTGATTGTAATGTGTTATTCCAGTCAATGTCTAAATACTGATTTATCACACACACTGTGTTACAGATGGAGGTTTTTCTGTTCAATAAGCAAAGTCCTTTTCAGTATTAACACAAAGTGATTTTGTGAAGTTATCTAACATCTTATATATTGTTTCTTTTATTCTCAAATATTACGTAGTGATTAATATTTCTCTCAATAGTGTGATGTTTTAAAAGGCATACTCTCAGTGGAACCCTGAGCTCCAGGGTGCCCTGCTCAGTGAGGATCTTCTGAAAGCTTTATGATAATGAACTGTAACCAGAACCGTGCTTATCTCTCAACTCTGTGCTCTGCGTCACTTCTCCATTGCATTGTACTCACTGCAGTGATTTATAATGTACTCATTGTAAACTTGTAGGAGAGTTGTGATCTTACGTTATAGATGAAATAAGAAGGTTCTTGTTGTCCAAGGTCTCTGTGACAGATCAAGCACTCCTAAAAACCACTTGTCTTCTACCTTAACAAGAACACTTTTTGCACCAGTTATTTGTTTTGGAAGGCAGTTCCAGAACTTTACTTCTCCAGATAGCAATTTTTGTCTCAAGATGTATTGATGGAAAACTGATCCCCTATGTATGTGTGCCAGCACTGTCCTGTGGCTTCACAGCAATTCCCCTCCCTGCTCAGGTATGCTAGACATGGTTTTATCAGGGTCTTGTACAGTGAGGAATGAAAAATCAGACTAGTCAGCACTAATGTGTACAAAACCTCACATGAAAAGTTTTTGATACTTTGGACAACTTTTCAAATTCTGTGCTGTTGTTTATTTATTTTGTGTTTGTTTTCTTCTTTGGAAACTTGGCTAATATGTCAGGTATTGAAATTGTGGTTTTGTGCAGGTAGATAATTCCATCAGCAGCAAATAAAACTTCATGCATACAGCAAAGGGGTTGCTTTCATCTTTTTAATTAAATCCTCCACCCACCACGGAGATTCCCTTGGAATTTTTTGTTGTCATCTCAGTGGGTAAAAGCTTAAGGAGTCCAGTTATGAATCCTGGGCAGTGCAATGAAAAGTGTAAGCAAGTGGCAAGTCCAGTGTTGTCCCCAGGTGGGAACAATCTGATGTCTGTCTGTCCCTGGAGGGCTGTGCTGTGCTGCCTGAGTTACTGTGCTGCTTCCAGTGTCAATGCTGTCTCTGTTGGTCACAGTTTGTAAAAGCTCAGAGTGCTGGTGTTGTGCTGATACAGCCACACTGAGCCTAGCGTGGATGGCATTGGTACCAAGAGGCAGTTTTTAGTACATCATCTTTAATTTTACATGCTTTTCCCTTGCATATTCTGTAGCTGAAAACATTATAGAGATGAGATTAATAATTCTCTGTAACATTTGTTAAATGTAACTGGTTTAGGTTTTTTTCTAGTGCATTTGCTGTTTTACTTGATACAAAGGTATTTGCTCACAAAAGACTTCTGGTCCATTTTATATAGAGGCACTATAAACAATGGCAAACAGTAGTAACAGAAGAAACTCTTACTGCATGTGAAGGATAGTAAGAAATAGGGAACAATTTTCCCTCTAACAAAAAGATGGGAATGCAGCCAGCTGGAGCACTTTGAATCAGATGGCAGCCCAGATTCTCCTCTGCCCATTTCACTTGCCAGTAAAGGTAAGAGAGGGTAGTGGGATGGATGATTTAGCACTTAATGAACTGGTTTCCCTTGAGAAGTGAACATACAATAGACCTTTGAACAGCAAACTAATAGCTTTATGTCACTAAAACTGATGTCATTATTAGCCAATTATTGCATGGTTGGTTTTGGCAAAGAACCTTTGGATGTTTGTTCTGGATGAATAATTGCAGATATTTGGAAGGCTCTTAGCCCAGTAAAAGCTCATGGCAAAAGTTGTGTTTTGCAACAACCTGCTCAATGTCAGTCCTGTAATTTGCGTTTGCCCTCACGAGGAGGGCAGCTTCTAACTGGTGCTCCACTACGCCACTGCTACCAATGCAGACTTTTTTTCTATTTCTGTACACGTTAAACTTGGTTTAAACCAGAAATGGTCTGGTTTTCTGCATTTCTTTTGAGCTGAATGAATCTATTCCTAGCAGAGTAAACCCGGGGTTTTGGAAAACAAGAGGAGCCTGTTTTGCTTTTATTCCCCAAAACCAGGTGGGATCTGGCCTGTTGGCCAGTAACAACATTTAATTGGGAAGAGTGAGTTCTCCCTCATGTCAGAAGGTAAAGAAACAAGCACCTGACAAATTAGTCAGTGTTAGATCATTCAGGGTCCACACCCCAAGCATAACCTGCTTATCTGTTTCTTTAAATATATGGTTTTTTGCTAGCAGCATGAAAAGATCCAACACATGTCCCACCTGGCATTTCATCAGCAGCAATGTGGTGCTTTGGGCCCTGCACTGGTGAGCACCAGACACAATTCACATGCTGAAGCTTTATCTGGGGTGGGGGTTGTGAGGTGGATCTCAGGCTCTGTGAAGGTGTGATTAAGGCAAACAGAGTCAGGTGTTTGTGGTTTTCAGGGGCCCACAGAGATTTTTAACTCTGTTGCAAAGTAGAAACAGCAGCAAAGCCTTGTCTGTGGGGGTGGGGAACAACAGCAACAAACCCAGACAGTATTTATTAGATTAGGGCCTGGAAGTTTCAGGTTGGAGGAGGGCAGCTCTCTACGAGACATGGTAAGCTCCTTTTTTCTTCTTTAGCTTCTCCCTGTGAGTTGCTCAGATGACCAGAAAAGGGTCCTGAATGTTTGGGGTACATGAGGGCTCTGTTTTACTGTGCTGTTTTATAGCTCTGAATGATTTGGTATGAAAATAAACCAAAGTTTATTTGGTTGTGAGGTGAGCCCAGGTCCTCTGGAGTCCAGTCAAAAGAGCTGATAAGACCTGGCCCTCACTGGACTTGTGAAGGCTGAGGAGTTTTCATCTGGAAGTTATGAGACACAATATGGGGTGCAGGTGTATGGTGATAATGATGATAAAATACAGAGAAGAGGGTATGTTGTTCAGTGCTGTGTTTCTAGGTCTTTGAAACCATTTCAAACAGAAATTAAGCAACTATTTAGCTAGTTATTTACAGTGAAACTGAATAGCATGGGGGATTCTGGAATTATATAAAATTATTATATCTTTATTTGCTGCTGTTTTACTTGTGCAAGTGCAGAACATATAAGATTGTCAAGCACTAAATCTTTCTCAACCTTTTTGTTTTGCCAGTATTTTCCAAGCTGCTTTGCCGGCATTTACCAAGTGACAGTGTAAGAGTTTGTTTACATGATGAATACAGACAGTATATGACTTAAAATCTTAGGCTGAATAATGCTGAATGATAGGTAAGGCTGTTCCTTGAATGTTTGTTTTCGTCTTTAAATAAGATTTTAAAAAAATACAATTTATATGTTCTGTAATAGAAGCAAGTATCCTGATTATTAAAAGAGATAGTGTGTATCTTTAATTTCCTGAGCATGAATATTGCAATCTTCCCTTCCCAGCAGGCTCATCTCTCATTTCAGGATATGAAAGTGTAAGCAGTGAGGCTGTTGTAAAGCTGATGAAATTACACAGCAAAAGATAAAGCCACTCGTTAGGCTGTTGGGCTGTGTCACTGTCAGATGATTATCAGTTAGTTTATGCTGGGTAATTTTTCTGCAGCCCAGTGTTCACACTCCCCCTGCTGTTGGCAGAGTTGCCGATTTTTCAGCCCATCACAAGCACTGGGGCCGCAGTTCAGAGGAGGCTGACACATCTGAGTGGCGAGAGCTCAATTTAAGCCCGTCAGAGACGATTGAGGAATGCTGCCTTGTTTTGTTTTTCCTGATTATTTAATGGCATAACAACTTCTGTGGGTTTTTTTCCCCCCTCAACATCGCATTGTGTATGTGTGTCATGCATGTGCAGAAGATCATAAACGGACTGAGGGCCCTCCTCAGTGGAGGTCCAGGAGCAATCAGACCAGCTTCCTTCAGGAATGGCAAGGTTTGATGGAGCAAGCCCCTTCCTTAGAGAGAAGCCTTCTGCTGACAAGATTTAGTTTATGTAGCAGCAGCTGTAGGACACGGGGGCAGAACAATAGACCTTTGGGTGAATCAGGGCACTGTTTGTGTGTAAGCCGTTGGATGAATCCTGCCCTTTGCAGCTGGACTCCACCTGTCCTGTGTGCAGGAAGGTGAGCTGTGCCCTTCCGTCACCTCCATCGAGGGCTCTTGTCACTGCTTGTAGCTGCAATGCCCGAAACTTGCCCTGGCACCTGCTGCAGCTTCGGTACTACCGTGCTCTCCGGCAGGGCTAGGGGAGGAGCCGGTGGGCACGGCCTGGTGAGCTGCAGTAGGAGAAATACCACAGGGCAGCAAAGATGATGAGGGGACCGGAGCGTCCCTTGTGCGGAAAGGCTGAGTGTGACAGAGACGCCTGAGAGGGGACATCTCTAATGCGTGTAAATATCCAAAGGGGGTGTCAAGGAGACAGAGCCAGACTCTGCTCAGTGCTGTCCAGCAACGAGACCAGAGGCAACGGCTGGAAACTGCTGCACAGCAACCTGTACGTGAGGCAGTGCTGCTCAGCCCCGGGACAGAGCGGCTGTGGAGCCTCCCGGACAGGCGGCATTCCAGCGCCGGCAGGGTACGGCCCTGGCGGGAGCTCTGCGATCACCCTGCGGCAGGAGCTGCCCCGCTGTGTCCTTCCCACGGGCCCCACTCCGCGCAGTGCCCGTTCGTGGCTGCGGCGGCGGAGACGCGAGCGGTAAAACGTGCCTAGGAACAAGGAACGGGAGAGGGGAACAAAAAAGGGGGAAGCCCACCCGGGCCGCAGCGAGCAGGGTTCGAACCTGCGCGGGGAGACCCCATTGGATTTCAAGTCCAACGCCTTAACCACTCGGCCATCGCTGCTGATGCTGCTTCACTGCTCGGGCTGCCCCCTTATAGGGCGTTCCGCCCGCCGCAGGCCCCGCCCCGAGCCCGGGCAGCCAATGGGCACAGCCGGCCCGGCCCCGCCCCTTTAGCAATGGCGGCCGCGGCTCCGCAGGAGCGGCGCTGTTGGAATAAACCCCAATTCACACCTGGGAGATTTCAGCCTGAAACACCGACATCGTGTCCGCCCCTGCCAATCAAACCTGCGCTCCTGAGCCTGACAGGGAGCAGGCACCCAGGAACTACTGCTGAGCAGGCTATTAGGTGTTGCGTTAGCTTTCAACGGCGTTAATCTTTTTCCTGGTTTTACTATTTCTTTCAATTATTACAAAATGTCTATATCGTATGACCTTTAGATATAATTTAATTCACTGTAGATAGTTTTTTTTTCACTAGCAACAGTTAGTTGTGCCAGCAGTAGCACAATGGAAGTTGAATTTCATTTGATTTTCTACCTGTTACCATGGGGACAAATAATAATTTTACCTGATTTTTCATTCCTATAGTCAGAGCTTTTGTTTCATTATTTTGCATAGCTGTCGTGATAGTGGTGAGCGTGCTTCCCACTTTTTTTTTTTTTTTTTTTTTTAATGATCAAGACGCATCCTTAATAAAGTATTGCTGGGTTAGGAATGGTCTTAAGGCTTTGTCTTATGCAGACCGGCTGTTAGCCTTTTCCCTGGAGCCTGGCCCGGGGGATGCGGAGCAGGGAAGCCGAGAGCAGCTCCAGGCCCTCGGGCTCCTGCCGGGCTCAGCGGACGCATTTAAACCACACACGCAACATCCTGAGCCAGCGAAACCTGGGAACAGCCTCCTCAGTGCTCCTCTGTCTCACAATCTGCAGTGTCTGACTTCTGTGCTCTCAATTTAGGAGCCTTTCTTTCCTAGCAGAATTAAGAAAAAACTTACCTCTTTCTCTCTCTCTTTTTTTTCTTTTTTTTTTTTCTTTTTTCTTTAAACAACAACTGCTTCGTGTTCACGCGTAGGCCTCGAGACAAATGTGCTATTTCCGTAAAACATAATAAAGCCCGAGGCGGCTGAGGGTTGTTCAGGCACACAGTGTGTACATGGAGAAGCTCGGGGTCTGTCTCTGCCGAAGCTGTCGCTTGAGCAGTGCTGGAGTGACCCCCAGTGTTCTCCCAGCGCAAGCTGCAAGTGCGGAGTGCACAGAAAGAGCAGATTTCAGCTCTTTGAACTACCCATCCCTGCCCAGGGCAAGTGACCAAAGGGCTCAGGGATACATGCAGAGTGCTGCTGGAATAAGTGTATTTTGAAAATTAATCCTCCTCCCCAAAGGAATATCAGAAGTTTTATTTCTAAATCACTTAAAAGTAGCAAGATCTTGACGTTGGAACAGGTAAGAGGTCAAAGTCTGGTTCAGGACTGTTAGATAAAATTATGGTGCTAGGACAGAATTGGCTATTTTTTTTTTTTTGTGGTTTTGATTTCTTCAAGAGGACAAATACTGAAAAATCTTCAATAGCTCATGGACAGCTAAACCAGCCAGTATCAAAAAGGCACAAGTGATTTCTTTAGAAATACAGGGACTGAGCCCAAAGCACTTCAACTCTTCAGGTCTCTTGTCTTTGTTGACCTTAAGTGCAATGTCAGTTTTGTAGGGCTCGTTCCATCCCTTCTCCACCACTTGCTCTGTGGCCTTCTATTTAATCAATCCCTATCAGCTTTACAAATTCAAGTTTGAACATTTCTTCCTGTTAGAAATCCCTGATGCTTGCAACAGAAAAAATAGGTTAGGTTCTGCCTAAGTTAACAAGTGTTCACAGCACTGTTGGCAGAACAGCAACTTGGTTTGTATGTGTCACCTTGAATATTCAAGAGTGAATTTTACATCTCCCTTGAAGAATGTGAATGAAATAATGACTCCAGCATAAATTGTGTTTTACAACAGATAATGCTTGCACCGCAAGACTACAGAATTTCATCTTTTCTCCCTGAAGAAACTAATAACAGTAGGAAAATGAATGCTGCATACTGAATTATATTTCTTCTGTAGTCCTCCTGTTCTATCTGTTAGCTTAGTACATCAATTAACAAAGCTGAAACCACATAGACAGTGAAAATAAGAATTTACTATGGAAGAGTCTGTATGGCTAAAATTTCACGTTCTGTGAATGCCTAAGAATGGATCTGGGGCCAAGTTTCAGGTAGAGAATCAAAAGTGGCTTCATTCCTTTAGTTAGGACATGTTGAACTTTTCCTTGTTGTTTGTCAAAGATGACAAAAATTCGTTGTGATATAATGGCTGCTGGGCGGCTTCCATGGAAGGAATTGGTATCCCACTGTATTTTTTATAAACATTATCTAGAAGAACTATAAAAAACTTCTGCCAGTTAGGTAAACCAAAAGGTTCTAGTGCTGGTCCTTTCTGCTTGAGGATTTGAGGCAAGGTAGAGTTGACAAAGTGCTGATGTTTCTGACTGACAAGTGAGGGCAAACCGAGCTGCAGCTTCCCATGCATCTGCCTGGCTCTGCTCACAGATGCTTGATCACCTTACTTCCAGCAAGGTTTCAAATGAAGGCAGCATGGCACCACAAGTTGTGGATAAACATGGACAGTTTGCTAATCCTGCTTATGCAGCTCAATATTAATTAAGGTGTCTAAACATCCGTGCATATGCAAAAAGAGGCACACAGTTTTGTCGTAAAGCTTTCATTTTACCATTGAAAATGTGGCTCTTAGAGTTGACAGACTGTAGAATCTGCTTTTTTCTCTAATCCTCTCATACGTTCGGTAATAGGTGGTTTTTGGAAAAATGCTCTTAGTTCTACTTAAATTTTAATGAAATTACAGGCTCAGCGTTACAAGATGATCAAATTATGTCGCTGAATGTTGTTGTAGGTGTCAATGCAGCCAAATGTTTAGTTGCATTCTTACTTTTAATAAATAATCTTAGCAAATTTGGGAGTGTGTGCGCTACTGGATTGTGGTCAGTTACAAAAAAACCCTTCATCAGAAAATCTCCCTCTTGGTTAGTGGTTGGCTTAGTCACATTTGTGCCTAAACTTTAAATCTGTTTGTAGTATTGGCTGGTTGCAACTGTCCTGGGTAAATGACCACTTTAATTCTTGTTATGCCTCAAAGATCACAGCAACAAACCTTCCCAAGTCTTCAAAATCAAATACTTTGTACATTTTGAATTTCAAGACCTGGAATGAAGGAAAGCTAAAACTCAGTAACAAATAGAATAAAACCAACTTTAATTATGCTCTGGAGGCAATTTACTGTGCATCTTTCAGCTCAATGTCACATATTTTCAAATCAAGCTACTCCAGCTAGGTTATTTTACACTATTAAAGATGTACTAATTGCATCCCTCCTGTTAGCACTGTACTTGTGCAGAAGTCTGTGGTGTACAGTATTAGCACTCATGGTTGAAAGTTGGATTTTTATAGGTCTGTAGTGCTGCTGGTTTCTGTCACCAATGGGCTGCATGTGGAGAAACACAGTGATAATGTGATTTTGTTGAATTGTCTGAGAACCTTAGGATCTTCATGAATAATCCTTTTTAGTCTTCAGTTATTCTCACCTGAATAACCTACCCAAGGAAAATATTCCTGGTGAAAATTCCAAGATAGTTTGAAAAAACTTAGTTTAGCAATGGAAATCTAGTTTGGCATAGTTGGAGCAACTAAATTTAAGAATTTCAGTCATTGCTATTTCATTTCTGGCACTTATGATGATATGATTAATTCTGCAATTTAAACTCCCAAACTACTAATTTCATACTGCATGGTTTCTCAGTAGGAATGGGAATTAGTGCCTTGTAAGCAGGCTGTTTTTCAAGAGTCATCTCTTTAGATAATATTATTTATTGTTTGTATAAAATTATGTCTTAGGGATTCAATATAATTCTGACAAGGTTGATTAAATAATAATGTACAATTATGAAATATAATAATACTTCTATTAGGAGTAAATAGATGCGTAAACAACTGAAAATAGAAAGAAATTACTAATTACTGGAGTTACTTACAGATAATAACTGAAGAAAATGGAGAGTCAGAATATTTGAATGTGCTCTCTCTAAAAAAAAATAGATTTATTTCTCAACAGGTACATGAGATGCAGAAATGGGAATTGGCCAGGTTCCTTACTGGGATGATCATAGGCCAAGACTGGAATTGTCTTCCCCCAAGGCAGATATGAATACTATATTGATTTAAAATGTGCTTTGTTTCCACGGGTACCTTATTTGATTAAGTTTTCAACGTGTTTGCCAGAAGTGCAGTGTCTCAATAGGTCTAGCATTTTTTCACAGCTGTGAAATCCTACCCAGAGTCTTACAGCAGGAGATATAAAAACAGAACCTCGTCTGGTGAATCAAACTGGAGGGGGAGTCATGGGAGGCTGGAACAACCCAGTGCCTGAAAAAGCAGCGTATGTCAGAAGGGAGGATACATGAACACTGACATAAAACGATTTTAAATCAACCCAACAAACAGGTTTGGTGCACAGGTTCCCTCTTTTCCCCTCATGTTCTCGCCCTTTTCCCCTCAGGTCAGACCCCTTCCCCTCTCCCCATGTTCTCTCCC
>CM031862.1:34438050-34459327 GCA_018697195.1 Certhia americana
GTTCTCTCCCTTTTCCCCTCAGGTCAGACCCCTTCCCCTCTCCCCATGTTCTCTCCATTTTCCCCTCAGGTCAGACCCCTTCCCCTCTCCCCATGTTCTCGCCCTTTCCCCTTCAGGTCAGACGGCCCCTTGAGTGTAGAAACTGGGGAGGATTTCGGGCCAAAGAGGCATATGAATGTCCCCCCTTAGTGAGGAGAATGTGGCTCAGAGAGATGTTTCTAGATACTGTATCCTCGACCTGGCTGTGTTTTGTCGCAGCTTTCAGCATTTCAGACTGCCTTCTGTGGCACGGATAGTGTGAGCACGTAAGTAAGCAAAAATATATTCTATACAGGGGTTTTGGGAGGTCTCTTTTAGTATAGTGGCTTCTGAGATGTAAATATGAAAAATGGCCAGGAGACCAGCTCCTTTCAAATGGCCTTTATTGAAATCAGCTCTTTGGGGTGGGAGCCTGAGGGGTCGCACACTCCGCCGCTGCTGCTGTAGACAACGTAGAGAAGAAAAAATTTTGCAGCTTTGCTTCAGGATAGAGCTGAGGCTCTCATCCTCACGAGAGTCCTTGGGAAGACAATGGCTCGCTCCCAGTCTAGGGGTGTCACTCTAGTCGATTCCCATTTAGATTATGGTGACCGCATTCCGAACTGAAAGTGCCGTGGGGGATTGCTCAGCCTTTTCTCAGGTGCAGTGTGTTGTTGGTTTTCCGAGGTGTGTGAAGGCTCGTTGTTTTAGAGGCATTTGGTGTCAAATGGGCTCTTGCATCTTTCACATTTGCATATTCCCGGTGGTTATCTCCCCCTCCTTAGTGGCGGTCACTGTTTTGGGACACAGCAGCGGCGGCATTTCCCGACGGGATAGGGAAAGTACAGTTGGTGGGAACAAGGTAATTTATTCTATTAACAATGAACACGAGATTTGACTTACAAATTTAGGAACAGCATCAACCAACAACTAACTTAATAAACTTAGGAACTTATTCCTAACAGCTTCTGCTTTTGTCCGTCTTGCCAGGGCAATGAATGAAGTTGCCCATGCGGCCCCATTTTTTGGCATATTAGTACAAACGCTCCTCTCAGCTTTGCTAGCAGTTGCCTCAGCAACATTTGAAAATGCTTTCAGGGTCTTTTGTTAGAAGGTGCTTCTTTTTATTGTTCTGGGATGGCAAGAACCTTGTCCAAAACCTTCTAATGCTGACTGCTGGCCTGAAGTTACCACAACTTTTGAAGTAATCCCTCTTAAGAAGCACCAGGAATTCAAAACAGTTGCCTCTCCAGTTGTGAGAGGTGCCTGAACATAGGTGTCTAGCAGCATTTTAGACACTTTTGGCCTTTTAAAGCATCCCCACATCCAGCCCTTGCATATGTGGTTGAAGCCTGCAGGAGACATGGGGTGTCCGAGAGGCTTTTCTTGTGGATCCTGCAGTATTTCAAATGGTTCTAGGCGCTTACCTTCAGCAGCTGAATCCCATTTCTCGTTTGATAACTGTGAAAAACAGTCTTTTTAGCAACAGCTCAAAATGGTGGGTCAAAAAACTTCAAATAAAACGAGCATTTTTCACACCTCTCATTAGGGAGTCTATAAAAACAAAGAGGGTTGCTGTTCACCTCTAGAGTAATTTGCTTCATAAATAAAACAGTGATGCAGTTACAAAGATCTAATGATTTTAAAAGTGTAATAGGGGTCATTTACATAAATCCACTTGTCTTTATTGACCTTTGCAGTGAAGTAAATTGTGTTTTTGTTCTTAACTTTTAAATAATGTTTATGAAGTAAATGAGAAAGCTAAGAAATGCTGAGAAATACTAACTGCAGGTGGTGAGATTTATACTTGCATTGTATGATATAGTTTTTATACAGTACTCAGAAAATTAAATCTTACTCCAGCAGCTTTCTTATCTTTCTGCTGTTGTTCATGTCTTCTAAATTCATGAGTTGCAGGTGAGAAAAGAATTACTTTTTTTCTGGGTTTATGTGTCAAATATAAACCTGAGAGGAATGAATTATGAACAAAATTGTAAGCTTAATATGGCAATACCAAGTACATTTCCTCATAATAAATTATTTTATGATCTAAGAAAATCTGCTTAGGTTATATTAACAATATTTGATGCTTTTGCACCCATAATCCTTTTTGCTGCATTCCTTCTATGCATCTCTAAGTGCAGAAGACACTTTTGAAATCAGTTAGTCATTGCTTGACCGAGATTAAATGTGATTGATTTTTTCCCCTCTGTTCCTTGCAATTGTTTCAGCAGTCTCTCTTATGTATGTCCAAGTATTTTTTTTTTCTCTCTTCTCTACTGTGTAGTCACAATATGTGCTCCTTCTTAGGTTTGGGGGTTTTCCCCTCATTCCTTGTTGAGTCTCCCCAGTGCTTTTAGGTAGTGTCAGGTAACTCAGCCTTGAGGCCTTCTGTGCCCTTTTTACCTCTAAATCAACTGAAAATAACCAAACTGCTTTGGTTGAAATTTTCCAAAATGAAAATTCAGCTTCACCCGTGAACCTCCTACAAATTTTCCGACTGAATGTTTGAAGACCTCCAGTCTCTAGCACAATAGATGCAAATATTGAGCAGCCTTCTGCCTTTCAGGAGTTTTAGGAGGGTTTTGTTGTTCTGCGTGTATTGTAAATTGCACTTCAGGGTACTCTAATTTGCTGTGTTAGCAGATCAGCAAAACTTCCCTCATATCCATTTTTTAATTGACTACCTTGGTGGAAAACCCTTACAAATGGGGGATTATCAACCTGGAAGTGTGTTTTGAGTGTTTTGTGCAGGTGAATGAAGGAGATGTACATTGCATCTCTATTTCAGCGTGGATTTACAGTAGTGGCCTTTGCTTTCCTTCTTCCCCTTTCCCTTCTCATGTTCATGGATTTTTTGGATTTTTGCGGGGGCTTTGCCGTTGCCTTCCCTGGTGTCTGGGTTCTAAAAGCCCAGTGTCAAACCTGGTTTGCAAGACTAGGAATGAGCTTGGGGGTCTCCAAGTGGTGTTTTCAGTAGCAAGTGCTGGGTGAATTCAGGCGCTACCATTTTGGGAGGAGTTCCAGTTGAGTGCTGCCCTCCCATTTTGTTTCTTACCAGCTGGGACTGACAGGCAGCCACGTACAGCCTCTGCCCCTGGAGTCCAGCTGCACCAAGGGGAGTCCTTCACAGAGCTGCTTCTAGGAGCTCCTGTCCTTGGAGTCTTGATCCAAAAGGTAAGACTGAAGAAGAATGTAGGCAATTTTCCTCTTAGTGGAAGTACGTGAAGCTATAAATGGAACTCCAGCTGCTTAATAAAGTAATCACTCCAAAAGTTTAAAAAAATGTCTGGTTTTCTTAGCCAGCTTTTTAAAAAAACAAACTTCTAAACATGATTAAAAAAATACTCTGGATATCAAAAAAAAAAAAAAAATAATCTGAATATTCTAAATATTTTAATCGTTATGGTCTTATCACTTACCACTTATCACTGGAAGTTGTGCAGAGTGTTTTGCATATTTTCCAAATATGAGAAGCCATTTTGGAATATTGGAAAAGGAAGATAAAATGTTGTATGAATGCTATTATTTAAAAAAGTTTAGCTTACCTCCTGGCACTTTGCTGGATGTTGCACCTAATTGAAAGGTTTGTGTAATGTATGCTTATCACACCTCAGTGTGAAAATAATGAGGTATTTCTGCACAATTTTATACAAGTTTTAAAAAAATTCAAAATGAAAAAAAATTATTTGAATAGAGGACTAAAGGAGGGCTGTTATATTCAGAGTAACAGTGTGCATATTTCAAAACCCTAATGTGCATCCTTTTCTGTTAGATAAAGTTGAAGACAAGAGCTGTGTTCAGACCTAGAAGCCCCAGAGATACGCAACCATAAAGAACTGGGTCTTGTGAGAGGCATTTAGGAAGAAACAATAATGAATTCTTACTGTTTTCTAAATCTCTTGATCAATATTGGGAAATTAATTCACCTTGGAACAAAGTTTGGTTGGTTTTTTTTTCCTTTCTGTCTGCTCTTCAGCCAGGTCATTTTGAGTTGAGCTGTGTGTGGAGGTCAGGAAGGGCTGGAATGTCCTTAGGCTTTATTTCTGAAGCTGTTTGACCAGAAATGCTCTATCAGCTTTGTTGGGGTTTTCTGCTGAGCCCTGGTGTGATTTGGAACTGGTTGGGTTTCCCACTGGAAGAGTTAATGTGCATGTTGAGCTCAGTCTGTGTTTGCAGGCGTGGCGTGCAGGGGTCCTGGCTTCCCTTGCATCCTGGGCTCTGTCTGTCCCTTTTCAGTAGATTGTGCTTTTGTACGTGCTAGGGAGCTGCTTGCCAGCATCCAAAGTGAGGCAGTTTCTGAGAATAATTTCTCTCTTATTTTCATGCATTTCTCAGAGTCAGTATGTTCTCTCTCTATATATATAGATAAAAAGCATCAGTCACATTTGCTACCCTTAATTTTGGGGTTGTTTTGGACATGTCTGTAAGCAGTGGTGAAGAAAAATACTGTTCAGGAGTACTAAAACACTGTTAATATCACTTTACAAAACAAATAATGCAAACCTTTATATCAGTTAAAAACCAGTTACATAAATTGGTACATGATGGTGAAGCATCCCAGGGTAGGGCATGGGTAGGAAACAACCAAATCTGTTGGCCAAATCACTAGCAGCTCTATAAAGAGAAGAAACCCTGGTTTTTTACCTCTTTGCAGTTGAAACACATTTTTAAAGCAAAACAGCAGAGTGTAATTTTGTAATAGATAACTGTCAGCAAGTAGCAATAAGGGGAAATAGGGAATAGTATCTAAAATAAATAAAATTTGAAACCTTTTAGCAGCACCTCATGGAATTTCTATTGTCTATTATTTTAATGACTTGAACAATATCCTATTTTTAGTGGAAGGTCAACTTGAACTTTATTTGTACAGGGTCTCTGGTTCTGAGCACAGATAGGAGCACTTTAAATGTGATAACCAAAGGGAGGGCTTGGAGCCAGACCTCCTTCACCTATCATTAGGAGCTCAGATAGCCATCCATGTAAGAACTGTGTGCCACTTGAATACAGACGAGTCCTTGTTCTGGGCTCAAACAGCACACAGTGAAAATAGCACTGAGACTCATCTGGAAGGATTTGGGGGGTTTATTAAAAAACTTAAAATAGGTCCAAAAAATATTAATGATTTTTTTTTTTTTTTAAATGAAATGCTGCCATCTGATGTCACACCACCTTCTTCTGTGTGTTGGTTTTTCTATTTTTATTTTTTTAAGTAAATGCTTTTTCACTTCCTTAAATATTAGAATCTAGTTTTCAGAAACTTCAGTACCTGTAAAAATGTATATGTAAGAAATGTTGCAAACATTGCATTATTGAAGTATTTCTAGCCTAAGCAGTATTATTTTAATTCTGCTGTCGCCCAGAATGGTGCATAGCCAGCAGAATTCCACAGATGAGTGAAGTTATTTAATTTACTAAATAGTAAGAGGTAGTGAGATACTGTCAGGTTCCCAAGTGTCCATGTTCTACTTCACTGGGAAGATTTTTCTTGCAGTGGCTGTAGGCTCAGGGCAGTAACAGGTTTTTTGGATAGCTGCTGGTTGAGAAACAGTCCAGAGTGCCAGTACCAAGCCAAAGGCTGTAGGACTCACACTTCTGCTGGAACATCTGGAATTTGGTGGTGTCACAGCTGGCTGAAGTGTGTACACTCACTGAAGGAAGGATTCTCATGGGATGTTTAAGGGAGATGATTTCTGACCTTCCCAGGAATAAGCAGTACTTGTATCAGGGTAACCTTAACACAGGAGTATGGGAGAGAGATTGTGTTCTATAGATTTGTAATGTAAATTGTTCTTGAAAATGTTTTACTCTCCTCAGCGTGCTCTTTGGTCTCAGTTAAAGAAAGTGTGGGTAAGGTGCTTCAGTGTTATTATGGTTTTATTCCAGTACTCTGCCACTGGCATTCTCTCTGATCTTCAGTAAATAATTTTTCCTCTGTGGTTCTGTTTCCTTATGTGATACTGGAACACAACCTCCGCTTGAAACAGTGCTTTGATAGAAAGCACTGTAGGGAAAGTAAATATGGTTACTAAACAAGGAAAGGAGAGCTTGATCTGAATGTTTTAAACTGGGAAAAATCTTAAATTTTTATCTCATTAGATGTAAGAAAGTTTTCATGGGACAAATTTGTTGAGGTGTGATGCTTTATCCTGCCTCAAAAATTGTTTTTTTTTTTTTTTTTTTTCATAAACCTTAATTAAATCTTTTAATGCCTCTAGGTCAGCCTGTTTAAATAAAGTAGCTTTCAGTGAATAAATGTTTTTTAAGGGGTTTGAATCTTGCCACCTTCTCCAGCTCTCCTTTCTGGCATTAACAGACACGTTCCTTGTTGCTAGTGGTAAGAAATGATGAAACCTGAGATGATTGGAGAGTAGCCTGACAGCTTTGGAAGTTTAAATAATTTAGCAGGTGCTTTATAGGTTTTACCTGGTGTTAAATGGGCCTGATCCTTCCCAGGTGTTGGATACTGCTCCATTCCAGAGTGTGGTCTGGCCTACAGAGCACAAGGGGTCTTCTCTTTGCAATACAACAGTGTGGACTTTTCTTTGCCTGAACTAGAGAATTTTAGCATCCTGAATATCTTTTGTGCTTGTTTCTAGCTTATTTTAAACTAGAGGATTAAAGGAAGATGCAGTAATTGTTTTTTGTGGCTTCTGTGAAGTCTGATTTGCCCTTGCTGTACTGGTTGTAGCAAAAAGACTAACAAATTTTATTCCCAGAGTGCTTTGGTAACAATGAATCTGTCTAGGAAATACTGAAATTAAGAACAAATAGTAAAAAAACTTCTATTATGTTTTCTCAGCAATGTTTCTTATCTTGGAAATCCTCAGGTGCCCTGTCCATATGTATCTTGGTAAAAACATACAAATCCTGACTACTTTGTTTTAATTTTTCTTCATTTTTTAGGAGGCTATAGGCCTTTGCATTTTCTGAAATTGCTAGCATAATTGTATGTCATTGTAGGGTACCATGCAATAGAAAAAAACAACAGAGAAAACAAATTTGGTGCCAAGTTCCTGAGTAAGAGCTTTATGAATCCCTTTGCTGTCCAGTTCAGGAGTCTGAGCCTGAGTCACTGCCTCCAGACTGCAGTTGGCATACAGTCAGAATGCACGGCAAAACAGTTGCTGTGCTGAAAATTCCAACAATAATCACTGGAAGTGTAAGTAATTTCATGCTTCGTGTCGTCTAATTGTTCCAAAGCTTTCCAACTCTAAACTTTTTGGCACGCTTATGCTCTGCTCTGTAGCTTTAAGGATGCCCATCCCCCTGCCAGCCCTCCAGAGCCACTGTGTCCTGTCAGTCATCCTGAAATACACTGGGGAGCTTGTCAGGCAGTGCCTTGCAGATGCCTCAGGAGCCCAATAGTGAGCCAGGGCAGTTGCACTGAAGTTCCTAACACAAGGAAATTACATAGACAGTTGCTTTAGTGCTGAATATGGACCATATGTTTTCTAGGATAGGTGAGTGATACACTGTTGGCTTTCTAACAATGTAGCAGGAAATGGATTCTAAAGTAAAGGTTTTCTGGTTTATGCAGAATGTCTTTGGCTCTGCTTTCTGACACTTATTATTATTGTGTCTGTATACAGTGAACTTAGAGATTCTAAAAAAAAAGCTGCAGGTGCTGTGTTCCCGTTGCATTGCAGACGGATGTAGACTTTGGCTGTTTTTCCAGTGTCTTTTTCTTCTTACACCAAAAGACTCAATAGTTTTGACATCTGATGAAAAGACGAAATTTTCATTCTCTTGAGGTTGGTAGTGTTGGTAGGAGCGTGCAGGTGGTTGCTTTTCTGGCTGTTCTGGGACACAACTGTATCTTGTAACACATGCTTAACATCCTAAGTGTTGTAAGAGCTGCTGGTGTACAGGGCTGAGATTGCCTCCTGTAGAGGTTAATCTAACTGAGTGTCAGGTTATACAGCCTTTTACCAAAATGTCTCACAGTTAATGCCCCTGCTGCACTTAGGGGGATCTTACATTGGAGTAGAGAAATGCAGTAAAAAAAAAAAAAAAAACCAAAATAAACAAGGAAGGTGGAATGTTGATTCTCATTTTTTTCTTGAGGCAAACATCAGATTTTGTCATCTTAATGAATATGGTCTGGAAGGATGGAGATTCACTTAGTAAGAGGACATGCCAGAGAAAATCCTAGGATGAGCTTTACTGGCTGTGAATTTTTCTTTCTATCAACTCTTATCCTTGCCTTAATTAAAAAATAATTAGAGTCCTATTTAAATATTGATTAGCCAGTGTGGTACGTAACAGTAAGGAGAGCCTGATAAGCTAAAACTATGTAGTCAGATTATCAAAATAATTTAAGATCTTGTAGGTTTTGCTGCATTGGCTTGTAAAACTGTTTCTGTCATTCTGCATTAAAGGAGTTTCAGGAAGCTTTAGAATTCTACTTAAAAAATATTGCTAGAATCAGCAAATGAGCCCTTAAGTGAATTATTTATATCTTAGAATATAATTGAAATTTTGAGAGACAATAGTTTTTGCAGTTGGCTTTCAGTTGATGATTCGTTATGGGCCTGACTCAAGGCTAAAAGCTATTATTGGTTTAACTGGCTTTTGAACTCAGGGCTCAAGCAAAGAATAAAAATGCTGATGTTAGACAATACGCTAATGGTAAGAAACAAACAAACAAGCAAAAAACTCAGAACAACCCAGAATAGGCAAAGTCATGACACATGGATTCACATTTTTTCTGACCTGCAAAAATGGGGTTGGATTTGTAATCCTTTCCAAGTTTGAGAGTGCTCTGTGGTGGGATTCTGGAGCACAGTGTAACAGGAACTGACTTTAATTCCAACTACATATTTATCTGCCAAAATTTAGAAAAGACCTGATTATTGCAGGTAACGTGTAGCAGAGGAGATTGTGCTGTGAGAATGGAGAATGAGCAGCAAAATGGTTTAATTTCTCTGTTTTGAGTAAAGCAAGGTACCCACACCCTTCTGTCAAGGAGTTGCGGGGAAGCCACTGCGAGGTTAAAGCGTATCTGCAAAAAAATCACCCGAGGCAGCTAGTGATTGCTTTAGGTCTCAGTAGAAGCACAAAGTGCTGTCTCCATCCAGTTTACCTGTCCCCTTGTAACTAATGTATGTTTGACCAGAAAAAATTCACAGCACAGTCGATGCTGTCTGTTTGCAACTGTTGTGATGGATTTCGAGAAGGGCCCGTATTTTGGGAGACCTGTGAAAATATCGAAGATATGGGTTGGTAACCAGCACCATCATAAAGATTTATTATTTTTTTCTAGTGTGAATAAAAAGCAGATTCATTGAAATATTGGCCAAAGGGTTAGAAAACCGGTGAATTGCAGATGGCAAAAAAGGATCCATCTTTTCCAGAGTGTGTAATGATGTGGTTTGATGCAATCCCAGTGAAGCTGGAGGGCAGTATCTTGTTGCATTACAGGGCTTTTTGAATAAGGGGTGGCCCGTGCAGGAGCTGCTCTGTGCTCTGACAGGAGTCGGAGCTGGCAGGGGCACCGGGGCTCGGGGATTGCAGCTCAGCGAGGACAGCAAGTGTGGGAGTGACAGACAGAGTGGCGTTCAGAGCAAGTTACCAGTACTGGACAGAAAGAGAACCGCTGGCAAGTCCAGTTTTGGGAGTCTTGAAGTTTATTTCCTTGGTGCTTGCTAGAAGTGTCTAAATGTTACATGTGTAAAATATGGGTTGATAATTTGCTTTGGCGTTTCTAGAGTTCTCTTTCCGTTCCGTGGAAGGAAAAGTGTTAGTTTTTTTTCCTGATCAGTCTGATCTCGGGTTTCTTTTTTCTTTGTCTTTTGACAAAGACAAAAAGTTTTTGTTAATTAAAACTGAGAAACCAGTTCATTCCATATGCTATCACCTGGCAGGATGCAGCTGAATTTGGGGGAACTTATGCCCCTAGTATAGTTTGTAATAAAAGTAAAACTTGGCACTTGTGTAACCTTTAATAAGAATGGCAAAACCCTAGATTGCTTTATACCTTAATTCTTTAATTATTGCTTGTATTGCCTTTGCTTGTAAGGGAAATGAATGTGTATTTCTACACCACTTGCTCTAGAAACCCTAAACCTACTGTGTTGTATTAAATCAGTGCTAGGTTCACTGGAAGGTGACAATATATCTCTTCAGCCTGCACAGTTGCAGTACCTTATTACTTTATTATGCAGCAGCAATGGTTGTAATGAGTCTTGCTTAAAAAGGACAGATATCCATTATTTGCGTATTTGAAGTCTTTATTGGCTAAAAAGGCTTTGCCAAGCTGTGTTTTATGGGAAGTTAAGTTACTGCAAAATTTAAAATGTCTTTTATTTTGGGGCAATAATCGGTTGCAATCCAACTAAAGCAGTTATAATTCTTTGTTGACACATACATTTCAGGCTAATGGCCTGAGCAATGGCCCACTGAACTTGGTGAAAACTATTAATTCACACCACTAGATTCTGCATCAAGTTCCTAATGAATGATTTATTCACTTTAAAGACCTTACTTAGCTTTACTACCATCTTACTGATTTCAGTAATAGGCTTTCTCAACTTAACCTGTCTTGACACCTAAAAAATATTTATTATTGCGGGGTATAATATAACAGAATGTTTCACTTTTTCCCTCTGGTAATTTCCAGAAATTTTAAGTACTGCTATATATACCTTTTGTTCCTAAGGTGCTTATTATAACCCCTGTACTTTGGCACATGGAATAGGATACAGGTAGTGTATGCATAGCATTAATGTTTTCATTTTGTGATAAAGTCAGTAATGAAATTTAATACTTTTGCTTTAAAGCTCCTTTTTAGACAAGTAGAGGACTTTTATTCAATGGTATTTTAATTCAATTATTGGTTTTTTTTTTTTTGAAGTAGGAATCTGTGAGTGAATATGAGGAGTTATATGTACTTTAAGTCTATGATTTTACAGTTTATGTAAGAATTAGCATTTTTTTTTTTCCCCACAATTTAGAAATGGGGAATTGGAAAAGTTAATTGTATTTCTTGAAATCCTAAGGCTGTTATGAAACAAGTTCATACTCACACAGGCAGTTTCTGGGCTCTGACAGTGAGGCTTGTAGTTCATGGTTAATATTGGCTTATTGCACTTCTCTTGTTTTGTACCCAGGTGAAATGTCAACAAAAGTGCCAAACATTAAACTGAAAATTGATCCTCGGAATCTGCAGATCCAGACATTTACAGTGGAGAAATTACTGGAACCACTGATAATTCAGGTATTTTAGAGTTGCAGAAATTAAGCTGGATAACCATAGAGGGAAGGGAATAAGGCTGAAGAAGTTGGACTAAGGACATTATTCTCAAAGTCACACCCACAGCTCTAGCTGTTCTAGCTGGTCTCTTGCACAGTGTTATCTAGGAGATGCTTAAATGTAGAATACACTGCAAATGGATTTCCAGTGCATGAAATAAACAATGCTTTAAAAACAATGTTGCATTTTCCCCATTTGATGCTTTGCCTCTCCCTAACTCATCCAGTTTCTTCCAATTTCTTTTCTTTTATTAATTATTCATTATAATTTTAAATCTTTTTTTGTCTTTTCCTCCCTTCCTCATTTTTCTCTTCTGGAAGGTTACTTTCCTCAGAAACTAACCTTTTCTTTTCTATCATGACTTCATTTCCAGCTACTATTAACTGAGCTGCCTCTCATTTTGTTTGCCTTCATTTATGTATTTCTGCCTGGATGTGATTGATGGTGTAAAACCCCTCAGTTAACAGGTCAGTGGCTTGTGGAAGTTGTTGAGGATATGTGGATGGGTTATAAAATTAGTTTCAAAGTAGTAAGAATAGATGTCTTGATAGACTGAATTTAAAAACCTTTTGTAGTTAGGTCAGACTGTGCTCAGGCACCTGCAACACTGTGGGTGTTTTTAGAGGAGGTAAAGAAAAGTAAATTTTGGTTTGAGTTTTGCAGGATCAAAGAAATCTGACAAATGAAGAAAGTGCAGTTCTAGAATAAAATGAAGAAACCATCTAAGTTTTGGGATTTTTTTTCCTGCCAGCTCTTCTCAACCATTGAAAAGCTTGAGGCTGTTCAAATTGGAAATGCTTTGGTTCTAAGAGACTATTTTGACTGCTTTATCCCCAGTCTTCAGCTTAATGCTTTGCTTGTTTCAGACTTGTGGAAGGAAATCTTAAGTTTTGAGTGGATCCTTTGAAAGAAAAAGTTGAAAATAGAAATGTAAGGATTAAAGCTTATATTCAGTGAAGGGTGATTGAGAGGCTGGAAAGGTAAGAAGTGCAAATTAATCTGTGATTAGAAAGAGAATCAGACCACTCACAGATAAAAATGATGTTCCTGCCAGATTCACTTTAGCAGCTGCTGCTTGGAACACAGTTTAACTTTATTTTGAGATTTTTGATGTAATTTATTTATTTAATATTCTTGTAATGCTGTGGCAGGAAAGAAACAATGGAAGTGCTTGAGGTTCTGTGAAGTCTGTTGTAGCCAGGTATGCTAAGTCTTAGGGCAGTCATCTGATTAATTGATTAAAAATCGAGGCAAAACCAGCCTGGGAAGTAACTAGGGAATAGTTGTGGAAATAGCTGCACATCACTTGCTGAATTGTCTCTCTTCCCTGCAGCGTGCAATTGGCAGTGGTGATTGCTGTGAAACTCTGAAAATAGCATAGCAACTGTTTTGTGTAAAACCCTCTGTGAGTTGGCAGCTTCCCTATCCTTGGAATAAAACAACGTCTGTAAATTGTCCTGGGGATTTCCCTCTGTCTGTGGCCTTTATTTTGTTCCAGGTGTTTTGAGGATGTTAGTTTTGAAAGGAAGGTTTTTCAGTCTAGTTCTCAGTCAATGCATCTGGCATAATTAAAGAAAGTAGTTGTCAAAGTCAGCGTGGTTCAGCTGACACAGTGTAGAAAAATCCCTGCATTTTGGAGTTTCTTGGCTCACTGATGAAAAGCAGGCAAATTGAAAGGCTTGTATTCCCACTGTCATCCACACCACAGATGTTTGCTCACAGGGAAAACACACACTGTTGGGTTTAGTTCTACAATTGGTGAGTTTACCTTCTGCTCACTGGGTGGACTTAGCCACTGTTTATCTGTAAGGGCAATACTTTGGATTTGGAACAGTGGGCAGGGGTTCTGCTGTTGTCATTAGGTCACTGAGTTCATGTCTTAAATGTCTACACTGAACTACATTGTTAACAAAAAAGAATGTTTTATGATTGATGCTTAAAAATACTTCTTATATTAAGATAAAGGGGAATCAAATCTATTATGATACTGATGCCTTGAGGAGCTAGAACAGAGTTAAGAAGAATAAAATGAATATTTATTGAAGTGCCTTCAATAGGCCACACCCGGGCAATACCACAGTTGTGTAATACCAAGTGCCACAGTCATGGCTCTGCCTGGATGGCTCTAAGATGGAAGCAAAAGAGAGCTTGGTTACGAGTTCTCACATTTTTATAGGTTTTTAGTCCATTTGCACACAGAAGTCAACTGTCCAATTAATTGTCTCAAATTATGATTCATCCTTCTTGCTTTCTGCCTTGCCTGCCCTCCTCTTTTCACATTGTTTATGCTTTGGGCCTAAAGTTTGAAGGCATTGTCCTTGAGTCCCCAGCTGGAAAAGGAATGTTTTGTCCTCCTCACCCTGTGAAAAGGTCCTGTTAACCTTTAATATAAAGCTAAATGCTGCACACCAAAGCAGAACAGAAAAACTTCAAACTTAAGGCATCAATACCCAAGGTATCAAGACGTTGCTTCCTGAACTACTGCAGTATTTAGAGATTGTCTCAAAGTGCTTACAGTAACTGAATATAGCATTGGAAGAACTGCTTCACAGTTTCCTAGAAACTTAGTATTTGGCATAACTATGACCCACAAGAAACCCCACCCCTTCAGCCTAATGGATAATGGCAGGAACAGACAACAGTGGCAAGATTCAGCTTTGTAAGATGTGGTGGCATGTGACCTAGAAAATGGCTTAGAAACCCCTTGTGGCTTTAGCACAGCTGTGTTGGTCCTACCAGAGCTAGGCTGGGGGACCTGCAGACAGCAGGAAGGTGTTCATAACTGGGAAATCCATGAGCAGGAGTAATTGGGATATGTTTTTCTTTTCTCTTAAAAGGATATCAGTGACTGTGTATTTTGCCACTACAGTACAAGCACTATTGACAATGGCACACTGTATTAGCCTGTGGTTCAGTTCTTTCTGGGTGAGATTGTATAAAGTTTTTACATTCCTCATTGGGGTTCTGTGTTAGGGAATTCAGGGTAGTTTTTATTTTCCATAGTCTCCATGAGCAAAGAGCTATCAGCTGCTGCCTCCAATATTTCCTGACAGTGATGCTGAAGATGCAGGGTCCTACAATCAAGAGTTTTCATCTGCAGGAATGTTTATTTTTTTATACTTTTGAATTTGTTTTATTAATGAAGAGTATATAGAATGGTATTTTACATTTTAAAAAACTACAGTAAAAGCCTGCAAAGAAGAATACATTATTTCCTAGTGAAATAGTGATTAAATGCTTAAAATGTAAAAAATGCCTTTCATTTGATAGATTTTTTTTTTTTTGGCCGCTTCCAATTTTTGATGGTGTTTTATGCCTTTCTTGTTGGAAGCATCAGCCTGCAATCTCTAACTCATTCTTAAAGATGTGGTCATTGAAACTGCCTGACATGTTCCAAAACTGACATTGGAGGGTTTGTAAAAATAAAAGATAAAGATTTTTATTTCCAGTGCATTCTCTACCAGCTGGCTGATTTATCTGCAATAAATAATTCCATTCCAATAATTCTTCCTTTGAGCCACAGTCAGAAAAATACCCAAGCCTTCTTTAACAATCTGAGCCAGAGTTATTTATGTTGCTCTCTCCCTTGTGACATGCCAAAGCAGTTGATGTCAAGTGGATGGTCCTTTTCCCCCCAAATTACACATGAATGGTACAGGGGTCAGGGCTTTTATGTTTCTAGATGTGTTTATATAAATGTTACCCGGAGGATATTTGTCAGTTACATTTAGAAGTAATGATTCATGAAAAGCACTCAAGTGCAGGAATTCATGGACAAGATCTGAAGGTGAGCTAAGGCACATGTAGCACTGTACTACCCGTGTTCTGGCAGAGAGAACAGGATAGGGAGATTGAAAAGCATCAGTGAACTTCATCAAAATAAGGTGTGCTTTAAAACATCTGTGTAACACTTAAGAAAAATGTTTTGGGAGTCTTTCCTTAGTGTTACAGCTCTAGCAATGCTTTAGAGAATAACCTTTCAGGAACGTTCTGTTGGGAGTGTGGAGGCTGTACTCAGATGATGAGGAATGTGGAGTGGGATGGTCTATAAAAATAAGTTCTTTATGGATGTTGAAGTGCATTGGTAAAACTACAATTTGGACTAAGCTGCAGTAAATCTAAATTCTGGGCTAATTGATGTACAGCTTTAATGTTGAGAGCATCCTGAAGAATTTGGAGGTGCTGAGCTCTGGTCACTGGGATACCCCTTTGTAAGAAGAGAAGGCTTTTTGAAAAGTGTCTGTACTCATTTTGGGTATTTGTTCTGGGATACCTTCTGCTGGAAGCATGGGAAGACCCAGCACTTCTGGGAAGGAAGAACCTGTGGGTGCTGGCTGACAGCAGCTGAACACGAGCCAGCGTGTGCCCAGGTGGTCAAGGAGGCCAGTGGGAGCCTGGCTTGTATCAGAAATGGTGTGGCCAGCAGGCCCAGGGCAGTGACTGTGCAATGGTGAGAACATACCTTGAGGCACGTGTTCAGTTTTGGGCCCATGGCAAGAAGGACATCGAGGTGCTGGAGCCTGTCCAGAGAAGGGCAGAGGAGCTGGGGAAGGGCTGGTGCACAAATCTGATGAGGAGCAGCTCAGGGGGATCTTCTCACTCTCTGCAGCTCCCTGACAGGAGGCTGTGGCCACGTGGGGTTGGTCTCTTCTCACAAGTAACAAGTGCTAGAAGAGGAAATGGCCTCAAGTTGCATCAAGGAAAGTTTCAATTGGATGTTAAGAAAAATTCTTTCCCTGAAAGAGTTTCAAGCATTGGAACAGGCTGCCAGGGGACATAGTGGAGTCACCCTCCCTGGAAGTATTCAAAAAGCACATGGATGTGGTGTTTTTAGGGTCATGGTTTAGTGGTGCACTGAGCAATGTTAGCTTGACAGCTGGACGTGATGTCTTTGGAGGTCTTTTCCTACCATAATGGCTCCATGATTCCTGCCCTGCTGAAGCCTCCTCAGATAGCCCTGGTATTTTTTTATTTTATTATGAACAGGTTTTAAATCAAGCAGTGGCAGGAGTTTGGCATCAGGGTTAATAGAACAGTGACATTTCTGCTAACTTTGCTTTGATCCTACAGAAGGAAGAACACAAAAATGAAACATATTGAGTAAAATTGCTTCAGATTGAATTCAGTACTGTTGCCCATTCTTGGTATTTATGCTGAGCTTGCCTGACTGTCTCTAAAGCAGAGGGAATCTCTTTGCTTATTATTAATTATATATTTTTTTATCTTAAAAACAATATAGATTCACTTGTAGAACTTAAACCATTATTGTCTCTTTTGTTTCTTTTAAATGTAGGTTACAACATTAGTGAACTGTCCACAGAATCCTTCTAGTAAGAAAAAGGGCCGTTCCAAAAGAGCTCGTGTCTTGCTTGCTTCTGTGGAAGAAGCCACTTGGAATCTACTGGACAAAGGAGAAAAAATTGCCAAGGAAGCAATCGTGTTTAAAGAGGAACTTCATGCAGCTCTTGCAGATGTGCGGAAAGAGAGTAAGTAAATTCAGGCACCACGAGGAATTGCTTTAGCCATGCCTAGTGTCAAAGAGAAGCTGGGATATCTGTGGGAAATGTGATAGCTGTGCAAATAGTTGTCTAATTGTACATTCTGGGATACCTCCTATAAGGAGATAAAGTGTGCAAGCTGGGCCCCATTGGGGGAAAATAAGTGTCTCAGTGGAGGTTTTGCTGTTTGCAATTTATTTTTCTCTATTGATGAGGACAGGAAGCCTCTTGATCATTTTAATGGCTGTTAAGCATGACTAAAAGTGAATGCATGTTTTAGCTTGAAAAGAGCTGTTTACCTGAATCTCAGATAAAGATCTTTTAGTTAAAAATTTTAAACCTCCCTTCTTTTCTACATTAGTAAGGATTTCATTTGGGTAGGTATAATAGTCCAGTGTGGAGGTATGTTTGGAGAGTAGGAGGAGGATGAATTCTTTAACCTACCATAGGAGTCATCCCCTCCTGATAAAGCAGCTCCTCTCAGGTGAGTTGTGTCATATTCTGTGTCCCCCTGATTTAGTATTTTCATTTTGAAGCTGATTCCCAGAACTGGGCTAGTGTTTGTGATCAGCAGAGAATGTTGTAGCTGTTTTCTTTCAGGATCTTTGTTTTGTTGAGTTTTACTTTTCCCCCTGGAAACTGGGAATATTTGAGTGAGCATGGCGGCCAAGTCACATGACCTACATCCTAAATGTGTTCCTGCAGAAATCACAAATGAAAGTTCACATATGCTTTGATTATCTCATCCTGCCCTTACTAAAGATGGAACATAAACAGGTTTTTCTTTAAATTTAAATTTATTTTATTTGGTCATCTTGCTCATGAAGCTGGGGTGCTTTCTGAGTCTCTGCTGTTGTTCAGGGCAGTGATTACTTGTTTTTGGCTTCCTCTGAACCCAGAGATGGCTGTGGTTTAGAGTTTGATCTATGCATATGGTGTCTGAAGTACCTTAAAGTCCTTTGTGATTAAGAGTGTTATGACCAGCAAGTATCACTATTATCTGTCACGCTGAGCAGCTCAGGCTCTTGCAAAATCATTCATTTTGGAGTGCTCTTAAAATGTTAGCCCATCCATTACAGGCTGATAACACAAGGTAAGAGTAAAATATATAGTTTTATATTGATTTTTATACACAGAAAAATTGAAAATGTGAAATATTTTTATATTACTTATCGATTCTCAGCCAAGACCAGAGGTAACTACAAAAATAAATAATACATAAAGTAGATTATATATACCTCATACATTCTAAAAGAAAGTTAAGTCCATGTTATCACCTGTCATTATGCAATGATGAAGTGAGTGGTTGCAGCCCACCTCCCTTCAAGGATTTGCCAAACTGCACAGGTTAGTTTTAAAAAATTGTTGAAACAATGGTAAAAAAGGTAGTAGGTTCTTAATTGTGCAGATATTTTTAGCCTTTGAAGCTGTGTGCTATTTTTAATTTGTGGTGTCCCACGTCATATGTAACTTCATTGCCTGTTACTCAGGCCACATTCTGCTGCTGTTAAATGTCTCATGTTATTTACTTCAAACTCTCTGTAGGGATGTGGGTCATCAGCCGTGGTTGCACGTGGTCACCTGCCATGCATGTGAAGGCATACAGTATTTCATTTTCTGTGGGCGTAGTTTTCTGTGGTGACTGTCAGGTACTTCTATTAACACAGTCTTAAATTAATTAGGAAGTTTTGCACATGGCTACAACTTGTATTTCCTGGATAATGGAATTTTGAAGAAATGCTTTAGATAATTTTGCTCACATCAGCCGAACTCAGATTTGCACAGTGAGATCTGGAAAGAATAAAATACTGTCTCACTTTCTCTCGTGTTTTATCTTGTGTCACATGCTGAACTTGTTCAGTTGGGGATGTAACATGAGCATTAAACACTTACTCCTTTTGAGTGTCAATTGCCAGTGTGAAAACACTTCTTCGTTACTTTTGGAGCTCATTAATTTGGGGCTCCTTTTAAATGAGTGATAGCCTTTTTTCAGTCTGCTTCTGATAATCCTAATCATAATAATGCTTTGGAAAATAAAGGGATAAAAATGATGAGCGGGGGTAATGTTTGCTGTGTTTAATTCAACTGTGTTGTGATTCATGGTCTTCAGAAATCACAACACAGGTATGGCTTCACTGACTACAGCTTGCTCTTGGCACTGTCAGTAGATGAACTTTTGGAGACTCAAATTCTGTTAGTGACCCCTAAAAGAAGGTGTTGCTATAATGGATGACAGACATGTTAACCTAGATATACAGTGTCTGCTTCCTTTGACATCTGCAAAGTTCTACCAAAGATTAATGGGTTTGGAGCCATTAATTTTAATAGAAGCTCTCTGCATTTTTCTTTGTTTTCTCTCAAAAAAGTACTTTTCAGGGCCTACCCACATTTGATAGCGTCTTCTTCTGGAACTCTGCTAAATGGTTCAGCAGGAAGGTGTGGGGGTGTGGAGTGTATGCATCAACCAGAAATCCACTGGCTTAGTAACTGAAGAACTGCCATAATTTCCTGTTGATTTGATGAAGCTTTGTTAGAGGCCACTTATGTCCACGGTTTTATTCTAAAATAAAAAATATTTTCTATATATTTCTATATTTATAGATATATAAAATATATTCTAAAATAAGAAATAACCCTCAAAGTAAGTGTATTGAAAAACTCTCACTGAGAGATTTCATGTACATGCAGTATTTCAAAAGATTGTCTTTATTTCAGTGTTCTGCGGAATAGCTGACCCCTATGTAAAGGGTGTAAGGAGCAACGTTCAACCTTGAATGCTTCTGATGCTAAATATCAGCCTTGAATTCATGTCCTGATTCTGAGATTTAATCAATTTGAAGGCAAAACAGTGATGTTGTTCACGTGGTAAAACGTTGCTGTAGAAATCTGAAGTCTGGCATTATCCTTAGGATGATGAGTTTTTGCATTTATGTCACGGTGTGATGGCTTACAGTTCTCAAACAGTTGCATGGGCATAACTGAAATGTTTGGTATTTACTGCCATTGCTGACTGACTATATATAGTCAGAAACACAACAGTTGTTGTCTGCCTTGTTTCCATCTATTGCAGTGTCAGTGTTTCTTGTGTTTAGCTGTTATCATGCTCAAGTGTGTTTCCAGATAAGCCTGTCATCACACAGAGCAGTGAATTTAAAGCAAGTTACTTGCTGGAGTTACATTTTGAGCCTTAAGTTATTCTTTAAAAGGAAATTCTAACAAGTACTTTGATGTTTTGAATGGCCATATTTAATGTCTTTTGTTATTGAACAGGGGAGGTAAGAGTTTGATGGCATGGAAAGCACTACCATTCACTGGCAAGAAATGGAGAGCTTGCTTAAAAGAGCATTTACTAAAGGAAGGGTATAGAGAGATCTTTTGTGTTATACTGTGTTCTTATTTGTCCCTCCCCTCATCTTAAAAGTAAACTTCTTAACTTTCTCAACCTACATGAAGAGGTACATGTGTGTATTCTGCATCTAAGGGACTTCCTTTCTGGGAGGTGGAAATTAAATGACTTAAAATAATCTGTGCTGTACACTCCTTTCATCAAACCAAGAACAGATCCCCTGCAGAATAGCTTTTGACATCAGCATCACTGGATCAGGTGCCTCTGAGTGGGAAAGGGGGAATGAAGAGGTGGGTGTAAGGCATGATGGGGATGTGTGCTGGCTCTGATGACACGTTAGGAAAAGCTTAGGAAGGATGAGATGTGGAAGTGGAACTTCCTGATATGCAGTGGTGAAATAGTTGCAATGCAACAGAATCCAGTGGTATCTGAGTGGGATAAGACTGTGTGGCAGGAGAGAAATGTCCTGTAACAGCTTCAGAAAGCTACTGCAAGAATCTGAGTTATCACGGTGTTGAATGTTAGGAACATGCAGGAGATATTGATCTGCTGTGCCCGGACACTGATAGTGTCACTTCAGCTGGCTGGCTGAAGCAGAATCCTTTTATTTGCTGTAGCAGATGGAGATGGTAGTTACAGGAACAGAGCAGGTGATTGCACTTGGGACTTGTAGTGTTTAATCTTCAGTTTTTAGAAAGAGTAGGTTGTTCCGTGCTGTGCTGTGACCTTGGCTCTCAACCTTCTCTGATACTTATTCTGCTTAATGTGTTAGTCCATGCCTGCACAATTTGAGGCTGCACGTAGTAGTGTAAGTAAGAGCTAATAAGTGTTCTGTTATTGCTGAGACCCCATGTGGAATACTGCATTCAGCTCTGGGGCCCTCAGCATAAGGGCATGGACCTGTTGGAGCTGGTCCAGAGGAGGCTGCAAAGATGATCAGCACCTCAGGAATTGAGCACCTCTCCTGTTAAGACAGGTTCAGAGAGCTGGGCTTGTCCAGCCTGCAGAGAAGGTTCTGGGGAGACATTACTGGAGCCTCTCAGAACCCAAGGGAGACCTACATGAGATCTGGAGAGGGACTTTCTACAAGTGGGAAAGGCTGTAAACTGACAGAGGGTGTTTTGGGTTAGACACTAGGAAGAAATTCTTCCCTATGAAAAT
>CM031862.1:34459337-34668731 GCA_018697195.1 Certhia americana
GGGTGTTTTGGGTTAGACACTAGGAAGAAATTCTTCCCTATGAAAATGCTGAGGCAATGGCACAGGGTGCCCAGAGAAGCTGTGACTGCCCCATCCCTGGAAGTGTCGAAGGCCAGGTTGGATGGGATTTGGAGCAACCTGGCTAAGTGGCAAGTGTCCCATTGGGATTGGAGCTAGATGAGCCTTGAGGTCCCTTCCAACCCAAAGCATTCTAGGATTCTGTATCATAAACCATTGTGGGTTTTTTCTTGTTAGTTTGTATTTCTGTTTGCTCAAGTTTGAGACTGAAATGTTGGAAATTCTTTCTACTTACTTTGGCACGTCTGTCTCCCCCCTTCGTAAATGAGCTCCTATTGTCAACTGTGTTTCTCTGGAACTGTAAAGCCCTCAGCCTCCAATAGTGCAGTTCAGGAGTGGGTGACAGGGCTTTCTTGGCAACAGTACCTCCTTGTGGGAGGACACAAGAATGGCATCAAATTCACTGCATTCCATACGGCTGCAGTTAACATTAAAAAATGAGAGGGGAAAGGCAGTTGTAAATACAAATAGAAGAGAGAAGAATGTGATGCTTGGATGGGATTTCAAAAGGATAAAGAAAATCTACTCAACGAATTAAGAGAAGGAAGCATAATTTAGTAGATCTTTCGTAAAGCAGCGAGGAGCACTTGGCTGTTGTCAGTGTGATGCTGAGCACTGTCTCTGAGGGCAGTTGGAGGCGTTGTTGCAGTCTCTGAACAGACACAGCCTGGCACGAGCTGTCAGCCAATTGCCAACAGGCACACAGTTCACTTGTTTTCAAAGGAATTTTCATGGAAGTTTTTGGATTTTTTTTTTTTTTAATAGAGTGTATGAATCCTCTAACTTTTTAAAAAATTGCCTCTGGCTGAACAGTGTTTTTACATTCCCCTGTGCCTGAGCAGATTTTTGTCGGCATGTATAAGTAACAGTCATTTGACACAGCAGTAGCTGTCAGCAGCTGATCAGCTGATGGTAGAGCAGCATTTACTTTGGGAGTCATCTATCTGGGTGTGTTGAACAGAGTCTTGGAAATATCTGCCTGACAGTAATTGTGTAGTTATGATAGATCCTGGCTTTGGTTCTTTGAATTGCTTTTTGTTTGATTGTCTAAAATAACTGAAATACTGTGAATGCTGCTGTCTGCCTGAATTCCTATTTGTGCCACTAAAAGGACATTTTTTGTGTTTCATTGTTTGTGACAAATGTAATTACAGAAGAATATCCACTTGATGGGAATTAAAATAGAAATAGATTAAATTGCATCAGATTGTCATACTGTCTACTGCAATTTAAGAAAGTTTTAACATCATGTTGTTGTTGGAGCTGTCATTTTCTGCTGTCTGTACTTGTAGCTTCTATCTGCCTAGCCTGCATCTCATGGCTCTATTTTAGGGTTATGAATTTATGTGTTCATCTGGCCATCCCAGCTTATGTCACACCCATTTCTAAGGGCTTGGTCATATTCCAACCCTTTTGACTCGTGTTTGCTCACAGAATTGTAGAATGTTGAAGGGTGGAAGGGACCTCTGAGGGTCGTCTGGTCCAACACCCCAGGTTAGGCAGGGCCAGCAGTCTGCCCACAACCATGTCCAATCAGGTTCTTAACCTGTGCCAGGATGGGGACTCCACAGCCTTCCTGGTTGGGCTGTGTCACTGCTGAGTCACTCTCACAGTGAAAAAACATTTTGTGATACTTACATGGGGTCTCCTGTGTGTCAGTTTGTGCCCATTGCTGCTCCCCCTGTTGCTGGGCACCACTGAGAACAGAGTGGCTCCATCTCCTCTTCATCCCCCTTCAGGTATTTATGGTGTTTGTCACTGCTGTCCGTATTGTTGAATTTCATTTACCAAACCTCACATTGGAGAGCAGTGTATTGTTGTCTGTAGCTCCATGGCACAGATTTCACTTTATATCAGATGTTTGAGTGTATGAGGTTTTCATTCCATTAACTTATATTTGTAATGAGAAGAGCAATATTTGATTCCCTTCTGTGACCTGGAATTATTTAATAGCAAGGACACCAATGTACATAGTAACATAACACGTAGAGGCTAGAAAAGCTTAACAAAGCCCCGGGCTTTGTTGGTTACAGTTAAGAATAATAGTGTGAAGGCCAAGGGAGTTATTTCAGAATTAAATGATGCTGTAGAACAGAAAGGGAACATCATGGAAGATGTAGAACATTAACCTGCATGATCTGTAATAACTGACCTTCATTTCAAGGCATTAGGGCAAGAAAGAGATACCAGATTTATTGGCAATACTTGTGACTTGCCAAATAACTGACAGAACGTCCATGGCTTCCTTTCCTCTGGGTGTTGTGATGCAGCCTAAGGGAATTTGTCTTCCTTTTGCAGGTCAGGCCTTGCAGGTGTCAGCGGAGGCGTTCACCAGCGACCCCTGCTCCCTGCCCAGGAGACAGGCTGTTGTCCCTGCAGCTCGCTCCCTGCTGGCCGCTGTCACCAGGCTCCTCATTCTGGCCGACATGGTGGACGTGGCCTATCTGCTGCAGCACCTGACTGTGGTGAGTAAGGCTCTGCTCCCCTCAGGCTCCCCTCAGCCACAGCTGTGTCTGCTCAGGGCTCTTCTGGCGTGGACAACTCTTTCTGCACTTGAGCTTTGCAGGTCTCATGCACGTAACACCTGCGCAGCCAGGGCAAGGGTACATTCTAGGTGAGATTTGGAGGTGGACCAAAAAACTCCTCTACTTGCAGCTCAGTGTACTTGATCTGGTTTTTATTCCTTTTTTTTCACTAATACCTTCAGTAATTTATAAAAGACTGATAAAAACACAAATTTCTGTTCACTTCCCAGTATTTCAGGGCAGAGGTGACTAATCAGTGCCACCTCTCATAATGCCTCATGCCAAAAGAGATCACAGTGACTTAGAGGACCATGTTGAAACAAGTTTAATTTGCTGAGGATGAGAGAATGAAAATTGGGCTGCAAATCAGAGTAGGAACAGTATTTTATAATAAAACAATATTGTGTGGGTTTCAATACTAGGCTTGAAAGAACTGCCGCTGCCAACTGCTAGAGATGCCCCACAGGGTAAATTAATACTGACTTGCAGAGGCTTCTGTGTTTTATATGTTTGAATTTGTCAGCTGTAATAGGAATGGCCTATGTATTTTGTACTGTTTGTACAAAAGTTTTCTTAAATTATGATATTTTTCATGGTAATCTATTACATTTTTAATATTTATTTTCATAAGCCTAGATGCTGTCTTCTGAGATGTATTGAGTATATTTTACATGAGAGAACTAAAATTAGCTGCTTTTCCTTACTAGAGTTTCAGTATTTCTAAAGAGCTGTCTAATTCACTTCATGTTTTCCATCTGAAAATGAAAACAAAAAATAATTGAAAATGGTGAAAGAATGCAGAGTATCATTCAGGAGGAACCCCAGCATTGCAAAGAGTGCAGTTAAATGGTAATAATCTTCCATACTTCCTCTTAATAGGAGGGGGAACTGAATGTGTAAATGAAGCCTTAGAATAAATTAGTGTGGTGTAACACTCTCAGTAATGCCTGTTCACCCTAGTACTTAGAGGAGAGTGTTACATTTTGCATATTTATTTAGTCTCTGCTCTGGCTGTTGAACTTGCCAACAGAGGTATTAGCTGTAATGGTGTCTTCTTATGTTGACATCTAATTAGGAAATTGACTTAATGTAATGTCAACCTATGCTATTGAACCATCCCTCAGTTTCTAACAACTTTTGGTCACAGCTAACAGAGCTAGATTTAAATGCAATTAAATATTTTAATGAATTTCAACTTGGCTCTATTCTAAGTGTTCCAATGAAATCATTATATTTTAAAACTCCCTTAGGAATTCAGTTTTTCTTCAATATGGACTGGGACCCACAAAAAGACATTTTATTCACACAGTGTCAAAGTAGACCTTGTCTTTGCTGTATCAGCTGTAATATTCTTGGGGTTTGCAAATTCATATGCCTTGAAAATCAACTCCTTGAAAGTCATTAGCCATTTTTCTTTGCACTTGTTCTAAAACCTTTATACTTCTGCTCTTATTATCCTCTTCCTCAGACAGGGGTGTTACAGCTGGTATCATTTAAGAGATGGGAAATTTCATTGTTCTTTGTTTCCACGTCTCTGAGCACTGTCATTTTCATGGGATAGGATGAAGACATTAGAACGGACTAAGCCAAAATTAATTCGAAAAATTAAAAGAAAAAGTAATACTAGAATAAAAGACATAAAAATTCTAATCAAGGACATCTTCTTTATTTGCATGTATAAAATGAAAGAAGTTGGTTCAGCATCATTAAGAACTCTGTACAGTATTAGTGAGATTTGTTCAATATGGAAATATTTAATGGGGAATTACCTATTTAAATATCTACTATCTTTCAAACCCATTTATCAAAGAGTGCTGAAAGATTTTAGTCTTAGCCACCCACTAAGATTAGTTAATTCCAACACTGATGTTTAAAACTATACTTTTTTCTACTGACAGAGTACACTCTGGATCATTAAACTTTAATTTCCTCAGTAACCTGGGAATAAAAACAGAAGGAAAACAAAGACAACGTGACTGGCTGTCATAGAAAGTTTCATCTTTACTGTTGAAAAACTGTTACTTGTCACATCTGCCTGTTGATGTGTATCTAGGAAAAAATGATGACCCTCAGCTATCTCCTTCCAGTTAATGTAGTCTCTTACAATATTGTTTTCTGTACATGTTTTTAGACTTAGGAGTGTTTTTGAATTCTGTGTAATAAAGTCTTCATATTAAACAGGGTGTAAGGCTGAAAATGTTGAGTATTCTTTTGTCACAAAAATACTGAAATGTGACTTTTCAAAACTAGAAAGAACAGATGAGTTTGATAATCCTGGTGGGAATTTCAAACCAAATGTTCAAAAACCTAGCTTTGTGAACAGGAAATTAGCTTTTTTAGAAGTTTTGCTAATAAAGTGGAGGGAATTTTGTCTGTTTAATGAATTCTATCAGATCTTCACTGAGCAGAGTAAATAAATGTGTGTGTAAATAATGCATACTAGACTTCAGTTCAAACTTTCAGTGACTGTTCACATTCTGACACAGAACGCTTCTGGCCACTTGTGGAATTCACAGTCGTATGAGACTGTGAGGCTGCAAGTGCAAACAGGAAGATCCTTTTAGAGTTCACTGAAAAAATAAAGTACATCACACCAAAAAGAAAGGTTTTTCTTCCTTAAGTAACTTTTTTGGCTTTTTTAAACAGGGAAAAGTTTAAATAAATATCTGTCTCTGTCTGAGTTTCCACACTTAAAGAGTTTGAAGTCTCTAAAGAAACAACTGAGTTCTGAAAAATGTGGTCAGACAAAGGGCTGTCTTGTGTATTGCACTTTCTGATTCAGAGCTGTGTTAGCAACTCATCCTTTATGGTTAGTAATGCTCAATATTATTTAATTAAGTGAATTAACAGACTAATGGAATTGCTTAAATTTATTGATCAGAAGAGAACAGTGGGAAAGTAACAAGTTTGGAGAATTTCATTCAAAGAGCATTGGCAGTCTGTCTTTCTCTAATCAGTTTCAGATCATGCTGAGCCAACATGTTTTATCTGCCTTTTCCCCCTTCATGTCATGCTTGTAGATTTACTGTGTAAGACTTCTTATTTTTCATGAATGCCTCAGGCAGCATGATCTTTACAAAATGCTTGCTTAGAGTTATTTAAAACTCCTGCCAGGGGAATAAAAAGAGAATGGCTAGAGATAAGAGGCAACTTGTGAAGTTGGGCCCTGTGAGCATAGCACTGTCTGTTCCTCCCTTTCCTACAGAGTATTCATCAGCATTAAAAATGTTCTGAGCAGGAACTCGGTAGGAATGAAGGAGGAAAGTCATCTTGGGCTGCCCTGTGCTTCAGGTTTAGGGGCTTGGTTCAACTCCCAGAACTGAGCTTAACTGATCCAGATCCCTGTGTGGAGCCTTCCTACCCTTCAGCAGAGCACTTGGGCCCGTGGCCTTGTGTGAGTCTTAGATGGTGTAGCTGGTCAGTAAACATTTCATTTTGGGTTGTGGGGGGATTTGTTCTGCTCCCCATCCCTGTGCTCAGCTTCAGGGGGTTGGGTACCTGGAAAACAACTGGTCCTGCTACTGAAGACTGAAACAGAGAAGTACCTCAGACTTTTCCTCTTTTTTTGTCACTGTGTTTCCCCCTGCATCCATTAAAGGATTGAGATTGTCCTTAGCCCTCCATTTGTTCCTAATGTGTTTATAGAAACCTTGTTTTTTACAGCAGTAGCCAAATTAAATTCTAATTTCTTTCCACCTTCCTTTGTTGGGCACGGGTCACTCCCATGGCAGGGGAGCTTCTGGAGCATAAGGAGTATTAAGAAGGTGACAGGAGTTTTTGAGAGAAGATTTGACTTCTCCTTTGGTTCATAGTCCTATTTATTTTCTTATCAGAGATTCCTGCTACCAATCAGAGGTTTGTCTGTGGTACATGGGATGTTTGGAATCAGGGCCCCGGTGTTTATCATCACACTACAAATTCCATGTCACTCTGTGATGTGCAGTAAATAACAGGGGAAAAGCAGCTTCCAAAGACCTGCTTTTAGGAGTTGGCATTTTCAAAGTGATCATCCTTTTGAGTGCAGCAGGAATTTGGATCCACTTCTGTGCTTGGTATAGGAGCCTCTTGACTGCTCCTTTGTAGCTTGTAAAAATAAATAATTGTCAAGCTGTGGGATGATGAATTCCAATGGGAATGTTAGGTTGTAAACATAAAACTTGGGGAGATCTGTAACATAAAAGTGGCTTGTAGCAGAGATTAGAACAATGCCTGAAGTCATCAGAAGTACAACTGAGTGTGAGAAATCCATGTTGTGTCTGGTGATGAAGTTGGAAGGTGGGACATGAGAAAAGCAGAGGCCTGTTTGAAATAATTGTTTGGACTGTGCCGGTGCCTGCATGCTGCAGTCAGTGACCAGGGCTCCATTGCAGCTGACTCTGGTTGAACCTGTCAGGGAAAGAACGTTGCTAAAGGCTTCTCTTCAGAGTGGCTGCTGCTGTGTTTGGCCTCTTCAGCAGCTTGCACTTAGCACTGAAGTGCAGTGCTTATAAGAGAATGACATGGAAGTGATGTTCTGAAATTTCCTTCTCTTGGGTACTAATATGGGAAGGCAAATTCTAGGCTGGGAAAATAATCTTGGGAAATTATCTTCTCCTGGCACATTATTTATTGGTAGTATAGTAACAAAGTTGGTGTAATGTAGAATGGCCTGTCTGATCAACAATTCAAGCATGCAGAGATCATTCTGATCTAGAGAAATTTATTTTATAACTCATTTGTGCTTTGAGAGGCAGTAATGAGGAAATGCATGCAAAAACCCCCAGTATCTGCTTTATCGTCAGTGTATGTCTTCAGATCTTCTTAAAATGACAGCAAAATCATCTGATATTTTCTGAATGGAAAAAGCTGTGAGCTCCTCTCCATAAACCTCTCCAAAGGAGGCACATTGTCCATTCCATTACAGCAAAATATGAGAAGAGCAGCTTTTTTCTCCTAAATGTGTGTGTTCAGTAATTGGAATTTAAGAGAAGTTGTGAATGTTTTGTTCCCCAACCATATCTTTGGGTAATAATTTAAATTGTACATTTAATATGATTTAGCCTTTTAAAGAACCAGTACCTTATCATAACAGGAAGGTATATTTTTTTCAATGGACAGCTTCCTTATGTCAAAATGGAAGTAAAATTTTGCTTCTTGTCTTTAATTCAACTCATATTAATCCATATGAAAGTAAAGAGAAATATTTTACCAATGGAAAAAATAGTTCAGTGCTGCTGTACAGCCCTGTGCAGTGGAAGATGATAATATTGATCCTGTGAAATACAAATACTCTTTGGCTTGTGCAGCTCCAAATGAACAAAAAAGATCCATTTCTCCTAATTCATGAATAACCGAGTGGCTTTTTGCAGCACTGGCCCTAAATCTGACCCAGCTGTTTAGAAGGAAACTACACAAAGGAAGTGCAGCAGGCCCTTTGCTTACATGATCTTTATAAAGCTGGACTCCCAGACAAGTGACATTAAAGGTGTGTGGTCTGCCCAAGTAGCATCATGCACAAAGTGGAGAAGCAGGATCTGCTGCCCCCATCCCTCCTCCTGTTTTTATGGGGATTGTAAGGTGGTTACCAGGAACATGGCTTTGTACTCTGTTTTAAAGATGTTGTTTCCTACATTTCTGAATCATAAGCAACGAAGCACTTAGCACTGCGTGTTTATAATCTCATAATTTTGTGTCCTGGCCTCCTGTTTAGCTGGTAAGCCATGAATTTGCATGGCTCCTGTTGAAGATGAAACATAGTAAATTTTGGCTTAAGGAGTATCAAAATTTTAATATGATTAGTTAGTTTAATGTGTTTTCCTTTTGAAATGTGCAGCCACTCTGTCTCAGCCTCTTTTCTTTGATCTCATTGCCTTATTTTTGTTACAGATAACAGCTGAGCAGAAGTTCCAAGGCTCCTGAACATAGATAGAAGGATAGTAGAGAAAACCCTCAAAAATGCCACGTCAGGAGCACATAAAAACAGCAGAGGATTTTCAGCTGTTAATCCACTTTACTGCAGGAGAAACCTCAGTCAGAGCTCACCTCTTATGCCTGACATTGCAGTGTATAAGATGTGAGACCACAGGACTTTCGGTTCTGATGCTTGCAGTCACACTTACTAATTAAATAAACCATGGTCAGTATCTGAGAGGAGGCTGCAGCACTTCACCTTCCTCTAATCAGGAGCATCATACTTCCGAGGAGGATGTGTTGTAACACTCTTCTGGCCCATCCACATTTGTGATCCTCATCACTTTCAGAGTCTGATGGTATTTGTTGCTTTGTGATAGCTGAAATGGGACAGTGAGAGTAGCTTCACTTAGTTGAAGCATTCACTGTGTGTTGGTTTCCAGTCAGATGAGCACAGGGGCTTCATTCAGCCATGTCTTGATGGTGCCTGCTCAGGACATTGGAGCTGCTGTGTTATCCACCCTGTGTTTTAGAGTCAGGCTGCTGGGCTCTGCGTTTGGTGGGTTTGGGGTTTCCTGTGAAAGGAATGCTGTGATAGTAGTGAATATAAAGTCACACTCTTCTCTTTAAGGTACGGAGTTGTCTATGCTCTATTTGTGCTGTGAAATTGTCTGTAGTAACTTGACAAACAGAAGCAGCTCTGATAAAACAGTAGAGAGAGGATTTCATCATGGAGGGAAAATCAGTCCAGGGAGCTACCTAGTAGTGCCACTGAGAGCAAAAGTAGTAAAGGAATGCTACTTCTCAGCTTCCAGAAACTGTTCAAAGCACTTTGAAAATGTGACAGGCAAAAAAGAGCTTCTGTGAATCTCTTAGGGTTATTTATATTTCACAACTGGTAAGAGGAAAAAAAAAATGTCATGAATTCTAATATTTCTTTTCACCTCTAGACAGGAGAGAAGAGAGAGGATTTTTTTACCACTCACCCCAAAATGCTGGTTCACACTGATAGAACTATGATGAAGAAAGATCCAGATGTAGTTTTAAGTTTAATACGTGTGCTGATAAACTTTGTATGACCAAGGCACAGTTTTCTGATTTCCCACTGATGGCAGTGGAAAGAGCATATCTACGTTTGCTTAAAATTGCTTGGTTGGTTTTTTATTTACTTTTGTGTTAAATTTTTAAACAGAACATTTTTAAAAAGTGTTTCTCCCTTGCATCTAAAGAACAAATGTGGATATTCTGATAGTTACCAATCAATTTTATTGAAGCATGTTGCCCTTACAGTTATGCATTTAGTTTGCATTTGCTTGTGCTCTGTGCTGCTTCTTATATCCCTTTTCAGAGAGCCAAAACCATTATTAATGTTTAGGTTGCTGCAGGACATAAGGAAGTGAGAGATCTTGCTAGCAGAGCTCCTGCTAATGAAGAATTGAAGCTGTGGGATTAAGTACATCCTTAAAAGGATGATGATGATTTTACAACTGTTGTGTAGTTTAACATGATGATTATCTTTAAAAAAAAAAAAAAAAGGCACCTCGAGAAAATTCTGTACCTTATGTTGATTTAGTGAGTTTTGGATTCATTGGAGACTTTATCCCTGTATTATTCAATCCCACTGCAGGGTGCACCAGCTCTGGGCTAAATTCTGGAGATATATGTAATGGTTTGAAGCAGAAGGTGTATGTATCAGAACTTGCCAGAGACATTTTGAGTAGTTTCTTACACACTTGAAAAAAACCAAGGACTATGGAGTGCTTTTGGTCACCTTAAACTGAACTCTCAGGTCTTGTTTGCAAATGTTCTAATTAAGTTGGTTCCAGCTAAGGAGTTAGCCAGGAGTGGGAATTGATGAAAGCAAACGTTGCAAATGCAAGGCTTTCAGATCAGCTTTGGAGCAGAGATAAAATCTGAAAACAACAAATCATACAAAAATTGGAAGATAATGAAGCCAAACAGAAAAGAATGGAGAGTATTGCAGCTTTATCTTAGCATATGTGGTCTGTCAGCCATGTCTGTACAGAATTCAGGAACATATACTGCGGGTGAGAAAGTTTAGTTTTATTTTTTGCTAGCAGACACTTTAAATGTGACTAGAAAGTCTCCAGCTAGCCTCCAGTAGTGCTGAATGAGGTAGAATAAGATAAACTATAAGTAGATAAAAACACTGCCTTAACTTGCCTTTTGGTTATGGAGAGCAGTGAGACTGAAATGAAGGCTGGAGAGTGGCGAACAAGATGTGCTAATTTGCCTGAAGGTTCCAGACAAGTTGTTGTAAATTGTCGGTGGAAATCCACTGCAGCTGCTTATTATCCCCAAAGAGAAGCACCTGGGGGCTGTTCAGCATCAGGTACAGCTTGGGTTTGAGCTTGTTAGGAATGAGGGGCTCTGGAGCACTCCATGTCCATGATCAGCACTGGCTCTCAGTTATGTTGTCAGCTTCTTAAAGAGGGACAGAAGATGAGTAAAGGTTTGGCTTTGTTTTGTTTTGTTTTTTTTTCCCTTCTACTCCTTCGTTTCATTTTTCCAATTTGGTGGCTGTAGTTTAAGCAAAGGTATAAAGAAATGTGGGCTGTAGGTAGTACAGAAGTGCTTGGTTTTCCAGAGCTGACTGGAAACCAGTCCATTGCCTCCTTCCCTGGGCACTGGTACCACAGGTGAGCTGCACCTACAGCCCTGGAACTGCAGTAGGCTCAGTCAATATTTTGGAGGGATTTAAAAATCTGTAGTTCTTCCTGATTATATCAATGTTAAATGTTTAGACTTGCTTCTGATGGTAATCACAGGGATAACCAAATATTACTGAGCTACCTGCAGCTTTGCAGCCATCACATGCTCATGGGGTGAACAAGATTATCTACAGCTGGGAAAACACCAAGTCAGAGGAGAAGGCTCCTGATTTCCTGAAAATAGCAAGGAAGCTGGACATCCAATTCTCCTCTGACACAAATCTTAACCTTTCTGTTACAGTTCCTACATCTGGGCTGGTGTTGTGTGTCTCTGAAAAATACCAGTCCTATTTTTAATAAGAGTGTATGCATGAAAGAAGTTTTAAATTGAAAAGTAAAGTCTATAATGAAGTATAATAGGAGTTGTCACAGTTTTCATGCAGAATGTGAACACGCTGCCCAAGGTGATTATCGGGTCTTAAATTACTGTTAAATAAATTAACTTGATAAGAAGCACCCTGTGATTTTTAAGTTCTGCTGTTATGCTTGGTAGAATGAGTTCATGGCCTGTATAAAGTTGCATACACTTTCCTTAGCTGAAAAGAAAGTATTTAAATCTATGTGAATATATTACCTCCTGCAACTTGGCATAGAAAAAGAACTCAACTTTAGAGATTGATTGCTTGTGCTTTGTCTGACCTATGAAGTTACAGGACTTCATTTAATTGAGGAGGACATATGTGCATTGCTTTGGATTCTGTGATTGGTTTCAAAACAAAACTGTCAGAATATGTGGAAGGTTAGAGGTGACAAAGCTCAGTAGCCTTAGCACTTAGTAGAAAATAGTTGTAATACAAAGTGAAACACAGCAACTGTATGAATTATAAATTTTTGTTTGGTTTTGTTTATTTCTTTTCCCTCACAGTTTCAAAGAACATTTGAATCTTTAAGAAATGTATCCAGTAAATCTGATCTACAGAAAACCTACCAAAAGTTTCAGAAAGATCTGGAAAATCTTGATTACTTGGCATACAAACGTCAGCAGGTAAGACCATGGAAGCTTGTAAGAAGACAGTGCTGGGCATAAACAGGGTGGGTGGTAAAACTGCTGTGTTTGATGGGGTTACTGTTCTGGCTATTGGGTTTTTTGATTTTTGCACTGTCAGGTAAGGCAGCCAAATCTACTTAGTGTGTGTGATGCTGGACTATCTGGGTTTTGGTTTCTCAGCAGAGAGGAGCACAGGCAAAACGAGTAAGTGAGACTTAGCAGACATTAAAAGTTGCATTAACGTGTAATTTTATAAATGGAAGTGTCTAGAAGCTTTTATTTTAAAAAGCAATCAAATTCACATAAATTAATGGAATCCAATACTTCCTGTGCATGCAAATTTTTTTCTTCTTTAGAAATGAACTCATGAGGTTAAGTATGCATCAAGCTTTGGATTGCACATGTTCTTTGACTTGTGTTTGCAAGAGCAAGGTTAAATTGAATTGTTAACACGTGTTTAATGTTGGATATTCTGTCATTTATACATAGCTTATGTGAAAATAACAGCTCTCATTATAGGTATTCGCTAATTTTTTCTCTTGAGGATAAAATAAGACATTTCCTTTTCCAGAGCAGAGGGTAAAAGCAGTAACATTTCGGTGTGGGGGTCGTCGTGGTTTGTGTTTTCCTGGATTTGTCACTTGGTGTCAGTGTTGTCAAACAGTTCATGTGTTTGGGGCAGATCACTTGCAGCTATTTATGTCGGTAATTGATTAGATTACCTCTGTCTTAGTTAATTTGCATTGTTTATCTGAGCAGTAGTTACATGGTTACGGTGAGGAGTGTTTTACCTGCTTGATACTGAGATTTTCATTTCAGTAGAATTTGCTGGAGAATCTGCAGTGAGGGGGTTTGAAAAGTGCATGTATTTAGTGCAGAAATGCTTTGAATTTTGTCCTGCTTTAAAAAGAAAGCAATCTCTTTGTGAAAAGATTGAGAATTGGTTGGATTACTGTGCAAAAATCACTGACCTGCTTTGGGACTGAAGCCATTGTGAGTGTGGGACATGTTTGTGGAGTGCGCACGTTTAATTGATAATAATTTATATGCACTTGTATTAATTTAAGGGAATATTCATAGTCCCTTTGGCAAAATGCTGAGTAACTGCCTCTGTTTGGAGACAAAGGTTTGTATATGATCTGAGTGTGAATTCATTGGTGGCAAAATTTGTGGTTTATATGCTGAAAGCAATGAATGTTGCTTTTGAAAGAATACAGTTATCTGCATCTGTACCTTTTCTTCAGACATGAGCCATGAATTGCAGTATAGCAATGTACTTCTTCAGTGGGAAGGTTTGCAGGACAGGTGGGAAATCAAAGCTGTGCTTTTTAAAGAATGGACAAAATGTCCCACATTGACTCTGATTAATTAATATAGACCACACTTCTATGGGTAGTAGCAGTATACAAGTGGCAAATTTGTTTGGGGTGATGGTTGGGCTGCATCCACTAGAGCAATTCCTTTGGGTTGAAAATATCTGTTTATAGCCAGGTTGCCATTTTGAAATGTGCCAGGACACACCTGTGTCTGAGAAATGTGTATTTTCTTTCCTGTGTAGGAGACGTTATGGTAATTCCTTTGAATTAAAACAAGCTTTTAATTTCCTTGATACTCTCTCATCTCTGAAATTTGCCTAAAAAGAATAACTACATGCCACAATGTGTACTAAAGCTTGTTCTCTTGCTCTGTGACTTCGTGGAACATATCCAGTAAAAACTAAGTAAAGCTTGCATTGGTTTGTACCAACCTAAATGTTAGCACCTTTGCAATATGAGTGTTTTCAGGGGAAATGAGAGGACAAAATGGTGAAGGACTTGTGAGGACAAGATGGGACTCAGTGGTAGATCCCAGCTCTGCTCAGGGGATGCTGTAGCAGGTGCACACTTCCTGTTCTCTTGCCTGGGTCTTTGTTGCTATTGAAGGGAATTTGTCCTCGTATTTTTTCAGCTGCAATGACCCTGGTTTAAGGCTGTTTATTAGAATTATTTTACTGTAAGGTCATTTAAGGAGCTTTAGGCAATAGCTGCAATAAAAATGGACTTATAATGAAGTTCAGTGGTATTTAGCACCTGTCAGATTGAAAAATTGCCACTGTTGCTGTTGTTCTTAGTGCTAACAGTGCCTTTAGGATGCCTGTAGCAGTGCTGGCTGTAATCCAGAGGCACTCAGTTTTTGACTAGAAGCCTCTATCAATGTGGTCATCTTACAGTTGACAATAGGACTTTAGTATGTGCACACACACAAAAGCAGTATCCTGTTGTAAAGTATTCTGGATTTAAGGTTTGCTTGTTTGATGTTAATTGCATGCCCTCAAGGAAATTGTGTATTAAAGGACTAAATCTGTGGGAAATTATTTTGGTTAATCTATTAAAAAAAAGTTATTTCTGATGTTTGTTATATTCAGAAATGTTTTAAGAAGTTGTGTTGGAAACTGAAGGAGTTAAGGGCTGTATTAAAGATAATTATGGGGCACACAGTAATTTACTTTACTGATGGGAAATAGTGCTTCCAGAAGATGGAGCAGAGCCATTCCCTGTTCTGTTTCACACAGTCCCTTGTTATCAGTACTGCAACATGCTTCATGATCGTAGGGGTCAAATTCACATTTTGAAAGTTCTGATTTCCAATGAAGACTTGCTTCTTCAGTCAAACAGTGCTTCTTTTTGTTAAAATGGATTAAATGCTTTGATTGTTCACTTTGGTGGGAGACAATCCGAAGAGTGAAAGTGAGAACCTGTGGGTTGATAATGTCATTTCAGCAGATAAAGCAAAAGCCATGCACACAAGGAAAGCAGGAGAAGGAATTGATTCTCCACTTCCCATGGCTGGGGAGGTGTTCATCCATCCCCAGGAGAGCAGGGCCCTGTCACGTGTGACAGTGACTTGGGAAGACAGAACTCCATCACCCTGAATGTCCCTGGAATGTCCTTCTCCTCCTCCCCCAGCTGTGTGTGCTGAGCGTGGCCCCACCTGGTCTGGGATATCCCTTGGGTCCCTTGGGCTCAGCTGTCCTGTCTGTGTCCCCTGCCAGCCCCTCGCTGGTGGGGTCGGGTGAGGGCCAGAGGAGGCCTTGGCTGTGTGCAAGCTGTGCTCAGCACTGCCCAGAACAGCCCTGTGTTACCAGCACTGCTTCCAGCAGGAACCCAAAGCACAGCCCAGACTGGCATGAAGAACATTAACTAGACCCCAGCTAAAAGCACAGTATGAGATTTGTTCACTGAAGTGCTCCACTCCAGCAGCTGGAGACAAGTTTTTGAGAGAGATTATCACTTATCAACTGGCAGCTTTATTTTGTGGCAAACCCTTTAAAAGTATGTTGAAAATTGGAGGGAGTTCAGGGTGAATTATTTGTTGTCAAGAAAACAAGCATGATGATAGAAAGCTGCATGACTGAGCTCCTTAAGTTATCTGGAAAAGGTTATGGCTTAGAAATGTCAGGAATAGAGGTACTTAACTAAATCTTTATTCTAGTTCACAGAAATATGAGAAGAGCCAATGGATGGAAGTCAGACAAGTTCAAACCAGAAAACAAATGAACGTTTTTGACAATTAACTACTGAGAGGGCTTAGTTAAGAGGTGCAGTACATTAATCACTGCTTGTAGCCTTTCTGTCCATTATCCATGGCTTTTGAAAAGATGTGAAATAACTGAGATGCAAATTAAAGGGCAGGAATTATGGACCTTTTTATGGCTTGTGCTATTGAACGAATTTAAATGAGAATTCACTATTTTTTTCCTCCAGACTTAAGAATGACAGTACATTTGGTTGTTTGTTGGAAGGTAAAGGCAGAATTATGTCTTCTGAGTTGCCATCTTGGATTAATAAATGAGTGAATTTGTTCACTTTTATGTTTACCTCTCCATCACTGTTCAATCTTTTAGACTTTGGGGTTGGATGTGTTGAAATCTTGTTTAGGAATTTTTAAAGAAGGCTTGTACTTCACTCCGAAGTAATTTTAAGGACATATATAGGCATTTGATCCCCATTAGATTTTTGAAAATGCCTTCTTTTGTTTTCTCCTTTAATATGTAGTCACACAGTATTGATAATAAAATGAGAACTATAGGTTATGTTTCCAGTATTCTAGCTGCTTATCTCCCCTTGACGTAGGAACAACATCTATCATGTTGTTGTGTAATTAAAATAGTTGATTTATGCATTCATTTTTAAAAAAAGCAAACAACAAATTAGTCTCGGTAGCTAAGAGAGTGAAAAATTACAACAATTCTGTTCTCAGCCACCTGACTTGTTTTAGTAATTCCATGATTATAACTCTGTCATTTGGTCCTTGCTTCTGTCTGTCCTCTGTATCTCTGTGGCTTGCTTAATGGGTGAAGAGGTTTTCCTTTTCCCTGCTCACCTGAAAGTGCTCATATTCCCTGTGCTTATCATTTTTTCAATGTATTCAGAGTAGTAGGTGAGGACGTTCGTATCCCCCATCAACATTGCCCCAGCCTGCACCACAGTTTTAACAGCTCCTTGTTCAGTTGGGTTTGTGTCTGTCAGTTCCAGGCTTGAATGATTTTAATTTGAATCTCCATGTGCACAATTTTTCTGTCTTTGCATGGATGCTAAACCTCTGAGGGAAAAAAAGTCATGCCTCCCCTCATCTTTCCAAAGCTCAGACTGTTGCTGTTACTATGAAACTGAATTAGTTCGGGCTGTGCCCAAGATGGCTTCAGTTTGGATAAAAGATTCCAGTCTTGTCTTGTTTCTGATAAATGTAGCTGAAATGTCTTGGGAGCCAAGGATGGATGATGCTTTCTGTTCAACCAAGAAGTCTCCAGGTAATATAACAGCAAACAAACAATACAAAATTGAGTGTTACAGTGGGCAGGAAATGAGATCTTTAGCTAGAAATTAAATTACAGAGACAACTAAGAAATGTTAAAAGAGCACGACTTTAAAAGCTGTAGAGAATTTTGAGTGCATTCCACGGGGGAGTTGGAAACATCACTGATTTTGTAAATGAACATTTGTTGAGGTAGCATGTATGTCTCCTATATGAAATTTGATGTGTTGGGTGGTTTATCCCAGTGGTTAGTAGTGGCTAAGATTAGAACTCTATTCTTTCAGTAGACTGGAAACCAATTTATTTTTTTCCTTCTCCTACTGGAATAGAATGATACTTCAGGTGGCATGTTTTTGCTAATGTGGGATAAAACCAGAATTTGGGGACTGTAAATAGGGTAAGAGCCTAAGGAGAATGGTTCCTAATGAAGCAGTGATAACTGATTTTATGACAATTACAGCGTTCTGGTAGGCAGCAGCATCTCAAGGGGAAAACCAAAACTGCAGTTTCATACAGCAGGAGTGAGGTGAGCCCTTTCACTTTCCTGTGAAGTGTTGCCTATTTGGTTGTTTCAAATCATACATTGTGCAGCTGACTGTTCCTGCCTACATGTGATGACTTGTGCTCATCCTTAATGTATGCTGAGAGCAGCACACCTATTTATGGACATTACTGTGAGTTCAAATCCTGCCTTGCAGTGCACTAATGGTTCCTTGTCCTCCCTCCCCCTCAGGTAATTCTTTTCTCTTCTGGTTTCCTATCAAGTTATGCTTAACAGGGAGGCAACCAAAACAGACCCCTGCAGAAAAGGATTCTGTAGTTGCAGAGAACTGTTGGTAACTGTTCTGAAGAAATCTCTATTGATTCCAGAGAAATTTAATCAATTTTTTCCCATTTATTTATGTAAAAGTCCTGTAACACTGTCAGAATCTAGTCATATTATGAGATATTTGCTACTAATCCTATAACTACAAACCCAGATTAATTTCGCAAGGCTTGATCTGGACAGACCTGTGGTGGCTGTTACCCATTCCTGGATTCATTTCTGGATGAATAAAATAGTGTCTTTCATTATTTGCTGTAATTGTTTTTCCTTAGGAATCTGAGTGTTGCTGACTGAACTGATTACTTGCTTTCTGTCTTTGAAAAAGGACGAGTCAAGTTTGCTTTCTTTCAGTCTGCCCTTGTGATGCAGTCTCCATTCTCTGCCATTGGATTGTTGGGAGCCAGGAGTGTTCAGTACCTTTGTCACTGGCCCCTGAGCTCTCTGCCATCCCCCCATGGGTTCATCCAGCACATCAAACACGTTGCTGTTTATTTGGCAGGCTTTTGGCATGCCTCTCCAGGAGTGCCAACATTAAACTGCAGTGGCTTTCAGAATTTCACACTTCCTCCTCCTTCGTTACAATCAAATCTTATAAATGTCATAAAACATAATGCTTTCATGGTTGTGCATGAGGAACAATATTTATTTTTGGATGAGGTCTAAGTGGTGACTTCATATCTCTGGAAATAATTAAGGAATGTTATTTTCAAAGGCTGTGCTGAGTTCTTTGTTCCTCTCCTAGATCTGCAGCTTTTTATGTTTTTATGGGTTGAAATCATCATCTAGTGAAGTGATATACGATTCTGAGCCATAATTGAAGGAGAAAATACATTCCCTGATTTTCTGGGAAGTAACATATCTGCATATTCCACAGAAAAAGCAAGATTTAGAGAGGATGCTTCCTTTGTTGAAAACTATAAAAATGATATATGTGCTGTTTTGATTTGACATTCTTTTCTTTCCCTTTTTTAAAATTAAATGGCTTGGAGCAGTAGGGATTGGTGACTATAAAAAAATTTTCTTTACTGAATTGTAAAGGAAGAAAAGAGAAGTAGGAGATATGTATATAAATGTCTTGTAAACATTTTGAAATTTGCCTTCTCACAGGTATCTTGTGTGACCTTGAGCAAGCCTCTCAGTGCCAGATGTACTGGAGGGCATCACTAAATGCTCCATCCAAGAGTTAAAGATTTATAGTAGTATAAGGACTTGCCAGTAAGGGTCTGTGGATATTTGAAGTTCCTTTTGTCAGGCTATGACAGATTTATGTCAGACTAGGTAAAAAGTTCAGTCTGAGGACAATTGACATTTTTACAGGCTCACAGGCAGTATGTAGCATATAGTATGAGCTGTAGTCTGGTTTTGTTTGTGGTGGGAGGTTTTTCGTTTGGGGATTGGTTTTTTTTTCTGCTTTTTTTTCTTAGTTGGAGAAATGCTGCTGTTTAGATGCTGAGAGGATGCAAGTTAGAAGTTCAATAACAGTTTGGAATGCAGAGCACTGATTACTAAGGAGTGGCTAATGAATGATGCTATGTCCTGGTGAAAATGACAGTAATAGTCCTTTGTGAAAGAGTCATCTGAGCGAAATGTTACAATGTATTGATCCCAGCCTGACTGACATACACCAGCTTCTCACAGATAAATTAATTCTCATATAAAGTGTTTCTCTGCTTTGGCACTCTGTAAAAATCAGATTAGATGAAATACAAAGCCTTGCAAAATGACTGAGCTGTGAATGGAAAATGGTTTGAGAACACAATGCTTGGGAATGATGGACAAATCCCACAGGTGCACTGTTCCTGACGTGTTTGCTCCAGGAACTTGTGGCAGGCAACATCCAAAGCAGACTCTGCCAGGAGCAGTTGTGTCCTGCTGTCTTTGTCTGAAGGCTGAGCTTGTGGTGCAGATACTGCAGCCATAGTACTTGGCCATTCTTCTGTGCTTTAGTAGATTGAACATTCACATAGGAAATAAAAAACTTGAATTTTGTGCAGGGTGTAGGGTTTTTTTCTCATGTGGTAGCAGGTTAGGAGGTAGAGGTGGGGATCTCTGTGTCTCCTGTGAAACTCAAGTTCTGTAACCAGGTAGGATTATGTACCAGGGGAACTTCTTAGCTTTTCCCTGGCTCACAACCTTTTTTTTTGAGGCAAGAACTTGTTAGCTCTGTTAATGAGGGTTCTGACCCTTGGTAATCATTCAGCCTTTGGATTCCAGGTGTTCTGGCTAAGCTGGAACAATGCTACACAGGGTTAAAAAAAACCCTAAAGAAAGAAATCACTGTTACATACCCTGAAAAATTATTTATTAGTCTTGTCTTGAGTCCAAGGCAATATTCCTACTTTGTGGTGTGTGTGACCTTGTCAAGTTGGCCATGTAGTCCTTCTTTTTGTCTTGTCTCTCCCGTACACATCCCTGCCCCTTGTCCTGCATGTTCTGCATCAAGTTGCTTTTTGTATTTTGCATTTGCATAATCCCATGTGCAGTTTCCCTCTAGAACTGACTCTAGTCATTTAGCACTTAAATATCTTGTCCAGTTGCTCTGCATCCCTTTTTGCTTACTCTGTCTCCTTCTTCCTCCAAGCATTTGTCATCTGACATCCACACCTCATTTCTGGGATGCATTCTGAAGGTATTGACCCATTCATTTTGCTCACAGAAAGGTGTTTTTCACACTGGATTCAAACAAACCTAGGAATCCCAGCCCCACAGATGCTGTCTCCTGTTTTCCTGTGTGTCCATGCACAAACAGTGCTGTGCTGTCAGGGAGGTGTTTGAAGGATCTGAAGGATCACCAGGAAGAGCTGGAGGATGTGCATGTGTGGACAGACAGGTCACCGGGACATTGTGCACGCAGGAAGGAGGGCAGAGGATGGGTCATGACAGAGAGCACTGCCCCAACTGAATTTTGGCCTTCCTGACCTTGCCTTCCTCCTTTCCATCCCTCTAGAATTCCAGGGTGCTGTCACAGCCCAGCCAAAATGCACCTGATTGTCTGTGATATATAGGCCTGTCATCACTGGCTCTTCTTCTCATCAGGGACTTGGGAGAGCAGTCAGATCTTGGCCTTGCTTGATGGGGCTCACAAGGCTCTAATGTTTTCCTTTATTTGCTATCTAGCTTTTTTTAGAACATGAGTCTGTATTATAAGTTCTTCATGGTTTGAGAGTGCTACAGTTGGTTACAGCTTTTCAATTATCAGTGGCTGAATCTATCCTGAAGTTTGCCTTCATGTGATTTAGTGAAGTTGGGACTTCATAGATGGTCATTAAAGAGCAAAACTTTCTTTGTAGGTAAGAAAAAACTTCCTTTGTAACTTTCTTTGTGCTTTTATAGCTCATAACAATAAATTCTGCTGGTGGTAGGACAGTGAAAGCTTTTCTAAGTCCAATTTAAATTAGTTTATTTTCTTGAGTAAGAACATTTGGGTTTTTCTGCATTAATTTAACCATGGATCTAACTTTGTAAGGACAAGAGATAGCATGTAATAAAATCTTACTTCAGTCAAGTTTTATACCTGAAACAACAATTTATTAATTGTAGCTGTAACTTGGTTGGTTAACACTGGAGGAAAGATGATCCTTTTTGATTTGTGGGAGAGAGAAGTACAAACTCTACCACAGGATAATTTATGTAGATTATTTTTGCTAGATCAGAAGCAGTTGAAAAAAAAATAAAGTGTGTTTATCAACTTACGTTTTCTGCAGTTACAAAATTCAGGACTGGATTCACTAAGGTGGAAAAGGTTAAGAGACCACATAGTCAAAGAGTACAGTTACTTGTCTTTTTGGGTAGACAAAACTGGAGGCTACGATCTCCTAGTGATGATTCCCTCTTTTGTTTCTGGGAGCTGGGAAGAAGGTGTCTGAAGTGCAGAGTCTTCTTGATTATCTTAAGAAAATACTGCAGCATTTCACCTCTTTGCTAAGTTAGTAGAGGTCAAGAAATTTTTTCAGGATCTGAAAAGATTATGTAGCCTTATGTTAAGGTTTTTTACTGATTAGTAATTCTTAGAGAAATAACAGATGTGCCTGGTCTCTTGGTAAGATTCCTGGCAAAAGTGACACTTTCACTAAAAGCCAACATTCTTAGAGCAGTACTTTGTATGTCAAGGATCTGAACCTAAATGGAGAGCTAAATTCCCTGTAACTAAAATTTTATGGCAGACCAAAATCTTGGAGATGCTGATGATATTTTACTGCTAAATTAATAGAAAGGATTAGAGAGGATAGGTACAGAGACAATATAAGGAGTAATATTCCTTCTCTGTTTCCTGCCTCCCCACTTTTACAGGTAGGCTGTATTTTTTAAACATAGTGATAGCCAAGTATCCTTCTCCCCTTGAGCCTTTCCCCTGTAAACTCACCAAGAGTGTCTGTGGGAGAAGGGAACTGAATTTCTTCAGGGAAAGGTGGGTGTATTCCCTGCTGTGGTGTGAAGAGAATTGAACCTGGGCGGCCAGGGAAGGGAGTTGGTGAGAACAATTATTAAGGCATGCTAAAGAGCTCTTGATCCTGGCCTTGGCCACCTGCTTGACTTAGTGAAAATGAAATGGGAAGGGAAGGTTTTTATTTGCTTTGGAAAATGGTTCATTAGAATTGCAAAGAGCTAGCTGAGAAGCTGTTAAGGATCTTGAAAAGGTTAGAACAAATGGAGATCAATTTAAAGAAGTGTGTGTACCTGTGCCTGCATGCTGCATGAATCTTGCCTTATTTTTTTCCATCACTTATTGTCAGTAGTAGGGATAGTCTAGAAAGGCAATGTACTCCCTTCCTAAGTGTCTTTAATAGTTTAGGGGAGAAATGACAGATGCTTCTGATGTAGTTACAAAATTAAAGCAGTTATCAAGGAAGGGAGAAAAAACAATTCTGAAAATAAAATATAGACAGTAATAATGTAAAAAACCATGGGAGCAATACTGGAGTCCTCCAAAGAAAATGCAGAAGAGAAGTATTTTAAGATAATTCAAAGTAACGTGAATAAACTCTCTCTCTCTCTCCTTCATAAGTGTTAGTAAAACAGCTCTTAAAGTCTTTGTCTTTGTAAGTAGAGATAAGCTTTAACCCATCTTGCAAGGGGTGTTACAAGGCATGAGATTCTAACACGTGTTGTTAGAGATGGCACTTGAAGCATTTCTGCAGGGAGCTGTCACCTTCCCACGGAGCACTGGTGCCCCTCAGTCCCAGTGGGAAGCAGGGCCCATGGAGGAAGCAGAGCTGAGGCCACCAATCACCCAGAGAGCTGAGCAGGGCATACACCTGGGGAATCAGGGTGTCCTGGGTGGGGTCACCTGCAGGGTTACTGCTCACACACCTGCTGCTCCAGCCTGGATCATGGATTGCCCAAGTTCTACAGCAGCAAATGCTCTAAAACCCCAAGCAGGAAAGCCTGACCCTGGTGCACTCATCACTGCTCTTGGAGGCAGCTGTGATTGACCTACTGCTGTTCCCCTGAGAAGGTATGGTGATGGAATCACAGCAGGTTTTGGGCTGGAAGGGACCTGGAAAAGCTGTCTAGTCCAACTCCCCTGCAGTGAGCAAGGACATCTTCAGCTGCATCAGCTTGCTCAGAACCCCAGCCAACCTTACCATGAATGTTCCCCAGGGATTGCCATCTGCTGCCTCTCTGGGCAACCTGTGCTGGTGTTTCACCCTCTTTGTCCAAAATTTCATCATTTTATTTACTCTTAAATTTATCCCCCTAATTTTAGTTTAAAACCATTACCTATTGTCTTATTGCAACAGGCCCTGCTAAAATGTTGGTCTTTCTTGTTGGGCCTTTAGAAGGTGTTCCATCCCTCAATGATGCTTTACAAAATATCCATTTAGTCTGATCCATATAGGGTATTGTTTGTTTTTCCTTTAGGGATATTGCATTGTGCATGTGTCCTGTGAAACTGAAGTACTCTGCCAAGATCTTGTTGTTTCCAGTCTTTTCTGATACAGATTTGACGGATGTAGGAAATGTATGTGTGAACATGACTGTGTGCTCTCAAAAAGCTGCCTTGGGGATGGAACTGACCCATGTTCTACATAGTCAGGTATAAAAACACTTAGGCACATCTCACACCACTTAATAAAACAAAACCAGAATCAAAACAAAAAATCCAAACCACGAAAATCACACAACAAAATACCCTCTTCTGGTGGGTCTAGGTGAATTGAGGTTAGCCTTAATTTAAACAAGGCTTCAGGTTATTGCAGCACGTTTGCTGTTCTGGTAGTTAAATTAGTATGATGGACACAGGCAGCAAAATGAAAAATGCTCCTAGTCAAAGAATGTAGTTTGACTTGGAGCTTCCTTTGAGATTGATGATGTGAGTTCTGTAGAAGCAGTGCTAGCACTGGTGGGAATTGTTCTGTAAAATTCTCTGGCATATACAAAATCTATTTAGTTAGAAAATCAAAGTTAAAAGCTGAAGCATGTCCATCACTTAAATAATAAAATGCACAGTTACCTCTTAGCAAGATGTACTTAATTGTAATACTTAATACTTCTTTTTTGGAAAGAAGCAATGCTAATAAAATGTAACTGGTTAAATCTTATAAAAGTTTTAAATTAGACTTTTTACCATGCACATAAATTTTACTGTATTTATGCATACTATAAGAATGGTTTATGAACCTTCATATAAAGTCTTTATACCCTTGCATAATAATTCTGCTGCAATATTATTTTATATGTCACAAAAATGTCACAAAGGTTTATTTATGAGTAGCAGTTCCTCTGCTTTCTCTTTGTAATCAGAGAATTACAGAATAATTTTGTTTGGAAGAGCCCTCAGGAGGGTCCTGGTACAACCTCCTGCTCAGCTTGGATCAGCTCAGGGGTCAGATGAGGTTACTCAGAGCTTTATCCAGGCATGCCTTGAAATTTTCTGAGGATCAGACTGTTCAGCCCCTCTGGGCAACCTGCTGCACTGCTGGGCAGTCCTTCCAGGGAAAATGATTTTTCTTTTATCTAACCTGTAGCTTTCTTTTTCATTTTATGCCTGTTGTGTCTTGTTCTGCTACCATGCAGTGCAATGCAGGCCTTGGATGTGTCTTAGTGTACATCTCTCCTGTGCAAGATGCTTTTTAAAAAAGTACAGTGCATAGACTTTAGAAATTCTGTTCTCTGGATGTGTTTATGGTTCAGGGCTTGTTAAAGGCAGTAGCAGCAATCTGCTTTTTGTATTTTTTTACACCTGAAGAAATTTTCTCCTGAAATCCTGTACATGGCTTTCTATTTTGTAACATGCAGCAGTGGCAGACCAAATGACTTAAAATTCAGTAGTTTGGTAAAATCAGTCAGCATGTGGTTGTTTTGAGTGGAAAAGGCTTTAATCTTATTTAACAATTGTTTTGCAGTTGTCTTGCAAGAGGAATTATTTTCCAGTATGTCTAATCCATAGGTTTTTTGAATTAAAAGAAGAGTAGGTTAGTATAGTTTGAAAGAACTATAGACATTATAGCTATGTAGTTGTATTCGCTGCACTAATAAATACCCTGTGGAAGTAATGGAGTTGTCATAAGACAGAGTTTCTGCCACCTCCTCTGTTAAATCTTTCTGTAGATGGTGGGTAGAGACTTGGAGAAGTTTTTTAATTGACAGGTTTTACCTGTATGCTGTGATTCATTTAGACATTGATGTGAATTTCTATGCAGCACAGTGGAAAAGTTATTTTTGTAACAGAAAATGTAAAATTATATTTTCATATCGTGTCCATTCAGTGCAATGCTGTCATGCCAGGAACAGACAAATGCGGCTGCTGCGCTGTAATGGAAGAATGAATGGCAATAATCTCCCTGCTACAGAGAATCATTCACTCTTCTTATTTTAGTACAGTTTCTAAAGAAGAAATCAGAAATGTTAGGAGTGGTTTCTGAACAGGATTTAGGGACAGTTCTAGTAGTCATCACACCTGTTTTCTGTAAGCTTTCTACTCCATAAACTGGACCATGGCTTTGTGAAGTGACGTTGTTGAGTACATTTTTACAATTGCCTCTTTCTGTGAGACAGATGCTGTGTGATATACACATGATGTTCATTCTGAATTTAAACATAGAGGCAGTGCAAAGAAATGTGTACCTTTCTGTTTTGTCTTACACTGCCTGTTGTGAGCATTACCTATTGGGTTTATTTTTGTGGTATTGAATAATTCTGATCCCACAGAAAGGTCTCTTCAAATGCAAACTCTTTAAAAAAGGATATGTAACTATGTAACTGGACCAAGGTAAGACTTCTGATCTTAACAATTCCAGTTTGCTTCTATGATCAGAATGCTCATACTTGGAATCAGGTAGCCTAGGGAAGCAATCCCCTCTCTTTGTCAGTGCTCCTTATGGCGAAGTTGTGACTCTTGTGTTTGCTTCTCATGTCTGATTCTGTTGATGTGAATGTTGGTGATGCTGAGGTGGAGCTGTGTCAGTGAGTCCCTGGCCTGCTCTGCTGGGCCTTGGTGTGTGTGTAAACACCAGTTGTTTCCAGAGGGCCTGAGGGGCCCTCCCCTGCTGGACTAAGCTGGGGCACTCCCCTTTTGCCATCAGAGGTTTTAGCAAACTTTCCTGGCTGTTTCATTTCAGCAGCCTCAGTTTACTGTTGTAATGTTACTGAAGGGTAAGGGCTGGATGTACAACCTGGTTACATTTCCAGTAAACCTGGTTACATTTCCAGTAAACCTGGTTACATTTCCTGCACAGTCTGGTCTTTGAAAGCTTGTTGGGTATATTGGGTGTCACTGTTGAAAAGCATTCTGTTATGTTCACTTGCTGTCAAATACTGTGCATAGTCCTGGTTAGATTTAATGATTTTGCATAAATGCTAAGCCTATACTATTCCTTTAATTTTTTCATCTATTTGCCTTGTGGCACACAATATTTTAACTGTTTGCCTGTAGGGCTTTTTCCTTAAGATCAAGGTCTTTCTTCCCTGAAATATTAGAAAATACTTAATAGTTAGAAATGAATAGTTAGAAAATACTTAATTTTCATAGTAAAGTCCTAAGCTGGATATCAGCTTTATTGAAGATAGAATGCTGTTACAAACACATTTCTGTCTGGAATAATTTGAATGGGATAAACTTGGTTCAAGTTACCTTTTTATGACTTGTGTTTTTTTGCAATACTGGTAAAACTCGACAGAATTTACTGTGACTACTTAGCACGTTACAAATTCTTGTAATCATATTTTAATGGTTTCTATATTCTTGGGAGTTTAATTATATGGATGATGCTGTTGTAAGAAATTCAGAAAGGATTTAGAAGATAGTGGCAGAATAAATCTTAGATGGTAAGTGTTCTATATATTCAGATTATGTCCCCTCCATCTGGGAAGTAAGTAGTTTCAGTGGCCCCTAATTGCATTAAACAATACTAATAAACAAAACCCCAGTGTTTCAGGAGCAGTTTTTAAGGTACTACAAAATCTACCACTGAAAAAAAGGCAGTTTGCTGGGCTTACAATTTTTCATTATTTCTACAAAGATTTCATCATATCTACAAAGATTTTATTAAGGAGTTGTAGGAGAAATCAAAATGTGAAGAAGCAGTACATTTTGAAGGTAAAAAATGAGCAGATGCTCTGGGCAGTAGGGGAGCTGCATAAGGCAGTCTGCAGGTGTACAGAGCAGCAGGAGGTTTACACAAGCCAGCATTCATCTTCATTCTAAGAAATTCAGTGATGAAAAGTGGAAGAACTGCACTATTGTAGCAGGGCAGTCATATTAGCACTGAGGTACAGTGCACTGGGGAAGGCTGGTGTAGTAGTGAATTGTGGGGCTTTTATAAAGTTAAATATTAGCAGGGATATAAATGATTTAGACTTATGACAGAAGTAAGATCAACAGCTTCGAAATATGAATTGTTACTTCCATTCCTCTCTGTCTGTGAAGCCTGTGGGCTTCCTCTGTTAATAGTTTGCTAAATAAAGCATTACTCACACAAGCATTCTTACTGAGGTCCCATGTTATGCCACCTCAGCATTGTGGAACAGCTGACCTCCACACTGGTTACCTGAAGCAGGAGGTTCTTTCCATGTCCCTGTCCAGATTTGTTGGTGTTGAGTTGGAAATTTGATGGTCCTTGTGGGTCCCTTCCAGCATGGGACATTCTATGATTCCGTGGTAACAAGCACTAACCAAACTGGTCTAAGTACGTTATATATTGCTACTGTAAGTTATTTAACTATTCTTTACTGATTTTACTTTTGGGCTGTAGTCCAGTGCTTTACTTGAGGAACACTTGTGAAAGAACAGGCTTTGTGCTTTTAAAGAGTCAGCTTGTGCTTTTGGGCACAAATATTTCCTTAGGGTGGTATTCCATGACTGTGTTAATTCACCCTTAGGAGAGTAAAAAGATAATATTCTTATGATTCTGTAATCCAAGCCAAAAGGCCATATGGCTTTGGTTCTGCAGTTTTTTAGTGGATAAATATCCTGTTGAGTCAAATGAGACTTCTGAGTACAGAGACTTAAAGCATCAGTCTTCATGGCCATAGTCCAACAAAGCTGTTTAAATGTGTAAGTAGATCCACAAGCATGGAGCGGTGCAGGAGCTCTCTAAAAGTCTATGACTTGTTTTTACCTTGAAAAAACATGGAAAATAGTTTTGTTTTCAAAAGTGCATTTCCATTGAAAGTAACTTGGACAACGTTATTTTAGTTTTGTTAAGAGTTTGTCTCAGACAAACTTTTCAGAAAAGAGAAAAAAAAAAAAAAGGCAGGGGAGGAGAAGAGTTTTGACCAGGTAGAATTGCTGCATTTTGATGCTTGTTGTCAAGGTAATGTTAATCAACTGCAACAAGTTTGAAAGTTTTGTTCAGCACAGCTCAGTCACTTAGTGAACAAGACCACAGTCAGCTGTTCAAAACAACATTCCTTCCTAAGTCCTTCCTGACATTCACAGGGGTGTCATGATCTTAAATGCTCTTGATATTTTTTATTTTATGCACTAGAAGTAGATATGGACTTAGGTGGACTTATGGATTCTCTGGGTCACTTCATGATCTGTCTTGAGAGATCTGCTTTTAAACAAAGGGGAACAGAAAGAATGGGGATTGTGGTACTTATATACGTGATAAGTAATAAAATCTCAGTAATAAAAAGTAAATGCGAATAACCATGTTGACTGATCAAAAAGTTAGTTAGTCCGTAACAGGAAAACAAGTAAAACAAACCCTTCCAGTGGTAGCAACAATTTGTGGAAGTCAGGTTCACAACACAGCTTGAGGTTCTAGACCTGTTTTATTAGAACATAAGTCAAAGCATTTTGGACCTTCATTTCCAATAGTGTTGTTTAAGGCATCCTAATTCTTTATGTAAAGATTAGCAGTAGAAGAAAACAGAAAAAATTCAGAATTAATTCTAGGGGATAGAACAAAAAAAAATTTTTTAAATGCATTGCAAAGTGATATTTCTTCTTCCATAATACTGCTGGCAACAAGGAATAGTTACACAGATGATATTCTTGCATCTCCTACCTTGTGTGTGCTGTCCTCAAAGCATTTTCCTCCTCTATTGATGCCCAGCAAGTGACAAATAAACAAAATAGTCTGTCTCTTATCCCCATGTACCTGTCACTTGACAGTAGAACACTGCTGCAAAGTCCTTCCAGTGACCCTGCCTCAAAGGACCCATCAAAGTATCTCAGTTATATGGTCCTGAAGAACTCCTGAAAGATTAGTAAGTTTAGTAGGAAATCACTAGACTCAGTACAGAGGCATGCACAGAGTGACAACTGAGAAAATTCTTTTAAACTATTATAATCTTCCATTATAGGAATCAGGGAGATATTGTGCACTTCTGTATTTAGTCAGACAAAACCCTGGGTTGACAATTGGTTAGGAGGAGTAAATAGAGTTTACAACAGCTGTTGGATTTGTTGGACTTCCTTCCAACAAATGAAAGGATGTAAGGTTGCAAGTGATAGAAATGCAGTGATATTGTTAGCATTTTTTATTGTTAAAGCAAATTATTGTAGCACTATTTCTTAGTCTGTAGTGCTTGTAGGTTTTGTGCATGGTTTTTGTCTGGTGGGTTTTTTTTTTAAAGTTCATAAACTGTGACTAGTACCTGATATTCTTTAGTGCATTTGTGGGGTTTTATCATAGGATGCCACTTTGATCTGAGCTGTCAAACTACTCTGTAAAGGAGCTAAATAATACAGTGTGGTTCTCTGATTTAACAACAATGGAATAGTACAGGTGTACATTTGTGTCTGGTTCTGCATTGAATATTCTTGCTGCAGAAGTAGAAAATTCACCAAAATAATATCCAGTCTTAAAACTGGCATTTGGTTGGAGTTTGGTCCTTTAGATGCTCACACAGTAATAAATTGCACCACAGTGCAGCAGAGCAGTTTTAATCCCTAGGAATTACATATAATTATAAAGCCAATGAATAATGAGTCAGTAAGCAGAAAACCCAAAACCTTCCAATCTTGTATCTTGAGAATCAAATCGGTTTTGTTTTGGAAATTTACAGGTACCATGAACATGCTGAGGAGAACTCACACAGGAGTTCCTTCCTCCTCTGTTGCTGAGGGCTCTGAAAAACCTTTGGGGATAGCATTCATTGGGTTCAGAGGAATTCCAGGTGGTGCAATTCTGGTGTTTGGCAATGAGTCCAGCTCTGAAATTGCAGACTGTCTCTGACAGAACTCTTCTTGCTAGAGGAGCCATCAAGTAAAGGTGTTTGTTAGAAGCAGGGCTGTTCCCTCCAGCCAGGGCATGGTGGCTGCAGAGGCTGTGCTCTGCACTGCAGTCTGGCTTGTGTCTGAAACCATTTTGGAAGATACAGGATACAGTCAAGACTTGTGTGTGATAAAATCGACCTGTATAAATTTTTATAAGGACCAAGTGGGTTGGCTCTTGTCAGTGCAAACAATGGAGCAAATGGTTTATTTAAAATGCATATTGAAATGAAAAATATTTCCCCTTTTTTTTTAATCTTCTCTTCTACGGATCATTCCTGAAAGGGCCTGAGCAGAAAGAGTATTTACCATGGTTTTAGTTTTGATGTATATAGTGTGCTTGTGTTTTATTTACCACCAGCAGTGACGCTGAAAATGTATATAAGGAAAATGTTCATAGGTTACTATGCATATTGACTTTGTAGTTGAGAAACTACAGCTTTAATTAGTCTTGGTTGGAAGATTTTGGTTCATTTAATTGTAACATTTGGAATGGGAGATAGTAAACCTGAAACGGTATAAAAAGGTTTTAACTAAACAGATAAATAAAATTCTACTCTAGTTTTTTCAATTTATTTCCTCATACTGAGTGAACTTTCAGGCTATAATCTTTAGAATGGAAAGTATGAGAGAAAGATTTCCTGGTCTTTGCTGGGGGGGATTTTTAAAAGAAAGTGCAAACCAGACAAGGATGTAACTCATATATAATTCTCTGTGGTGGGAAAAAAGCTACCTACGGGCTATTAATATTAGTTCTGTAAATAAATTCAGTAATAACTGTACATATTTTTTTCCTTGTTTCATGCAGTTTATCTATAAGAGGGGAATTAATATGTCCTTGGTACAATTATTTAAACAAAAATACTGTATTTTCTCAAATGAGCGTCTTTTCAAGAGAGTTTATTTTCGGTCACTGTTTTTAGCAAGGAAAGAGAAAATTGGAGGAGCAGTAGAAGATATTTCTCCTTCAAAGCTTGCTGGTTCAAAACACCAGTCCGTGGTTTGAATTGAAACACTATTTTTCTTCTGGCGTTATATTTTATATGCTCAGAGCTTTCAAAATATTCATCCTTAAGGCTGAATTTTTTCATGGATGACCTCTTCTCAAAGGTGAGCTTATTTTTGAATGCAGAAAAAACCACTGTCTAGTCCCTTTATTCATAAACTTATGGGGAAGACAGAAATTTATTCTACTCTGTGAGATTGTTAAATGTTAGCTTTGAGTATGTCCAACACTCAGTACAGTCTCTTGGTATGTGCTTTGGTGCTTCTAGGATTAAAGTTTCTTTTTAAAATGGCAGGCAGGACATACCTTGCACGTCTGTATTACTCATTCTGATAAGATTTTAACCCATCTCTAATTTCTTAAGGAACAATAACATCCACATTCAGCCATAATTTTAAGGTAACTTTTATAAAGAATATCCTGTTTTCCCTCTTGACTGATTCATGTAATGTTGGTGTTTTTATCACAGCAGCTGCTGCAGACAGGCAGATACAGCTTCCCTCTTAAATAAACTTCCCCAAAGCTAAAAAAGGGCTCATTATTTATCTTTGCAACACAGAAATGTGGAGACTCTTGTTAATTTTTGTTTGGTTTTTGGAACTGCTGGAGTTCTGAATGAGCCTATCATCTGGGTACCTTGTGAAACACTAACAGACAGGTATTCCAGCTGATTCCTAAATCATGCCCTTCACAGCTTTGCTGTTGTTGACCATGTCTGTGCAAAGCTAAGGAGCAGAGGGCAGGAGGTGCAGAAGGAACAAAAAACTCTTCCTCTTGCCCCTTTCCAGAGAACTGAAAGGGTGAGAAAGGGTGATGAAGTAATGAGCAAAAAATTAATGGTAGAAGAAGAATATTTGCTAAAAACACACTTACAGAACTTACAGCTGTGCTACAGAAGGTTGGATTTTTTTTTTTTTTTTGAAGTAGCTTTTAAAATGCAGTGCTGAGTGACACCTGCATGGAGATAACTGTGTTATGAGGAGTTATCCACGTTGCTAATTGTAATGCTTTGCTGCACATGTTTGCAAGAAGATGATTTTTCATCCTTGGGGACCTGTTGTGCAGCCCTTTCTTGTGCAGAGCAGCAGTGCTGGATGCTGACATCGACACGTCATGTAGCTGGCCTACTTGCAATTACCGAAAAATTACAGCAAGGACTCTGGATGTTTCAAATAGATGCAAATTTAAAAGAGCCTGCAGGCTGTAAAATCAAAAGCTTTGATTTTACATGGTTCTTTAGTTTCTGGCTTGTTAGTGAAATCAGCAGAAACTTTATTAGCAATCTTAAAGCTGCAGCAAAATGCAATAAGTTTTGACTGACAGTGAGACTTGTGAACTGAATTTATATTTTGGATATAAGGGGTTGTTTTCTTCTGTAGAATAGATCCACACATTGACTAACCATTTCTGGTTTAGACAAAAGAACCCCGTTTGAGTTTCAGCTTTAGCACTGTGTGGCTCTGAAATATATTAATCTGCAAGTCCATTGCCATGTAGCTGTGCCAGTCTGGGGCTACCAGTGTGGAAAAGCAATCAATTGGGACAGATTTTTTTCCCTTACATCCTGCTTCTTCTGCTACTTGAGTATTTCTGGCCCTCCAAGACTGCAGATATTGTAGCAGTTCTCTTTAACACTCCATCACACACTACACTCATCACTGCTGCCTGATCCTGACCTGCTACTCAGATATCTGCTAATGCTTCTCACACCAGAATCACTTTTCACTGTGATCAGGGAGGATAAGATAGCACTGAGTACTTGGGATGTTGTCCATCTGCCACACTCTGCTGGGAGTGGTATGGGACAAAAGGAGTGCTCACATACAAATGAAAGGGAATTACTGAATAATTTTCACGCAGAAGATAGTGTGGTGCCTATCTAGAGCCACTTCATGTCTGAAAATAGGTAACAGCAGACATGGGAGAGCAGACAAACTGCTGCAGATTCTACTTCATCACTCACAATTAAAGAATGAACAATCAGGTGAAAATGATGCAGCTTTACTCTGTTAATAGCTACCTTTGGCATCAACAAAATCAGATCAAGATTCCTTCAGGTGTTGGGTGTAACCCAAAGATTTTGGAACAGCAACATGAAATGTAAGAAGTAATCCAGAGATTTTATCTACAGGTATGTTTGAAACATATGAATAAATATTTCCTTTCCTTGTTCAGTTTTACTCAGGTAAAACAGAATGTGTTTGCTAACTTCTCTAATTATAGTAATTTATGATTCCTAGTCTAAGTGGTCATTGTCTCTTACCATACACGTTAAGCTGTTCTCATTCTCCTGGAGTTTTTGTTTCCTGAAAGAGTAGCCAGAAGAGAATATATATGAAATTTACTGTGATTTGGTAAGCAGCCCTCCAGGGCCTTGATAAATCAGCACTACTGGAACAAATTTTAGAGCCACTGCTTCTGTGTGACCTTGAGACATTCAGATCTTATGCTTCCCTGCAGCAATTGAAGCTTTCTGGGTCTGTGCTTCAGGCAGAGATATTTCAGCCATCCCAGTAACTACATGAGGTGTTTGTCTGATCTCTCACTGTTGCAGGAATTGGACAGGGTTTTGCTGCAGCTCTGCTGTGTTCTCTGTAGGGTGAACATGCCTCTCCTTGAAGCCTTAATTGTCTTCTTTTGTTGAGGGTAGAAAGCTGCTTTTCCTCTAGATAAAACAGAGGAGTTTAGATAGTGATACTTCCACTTTACTTTTATACTCAAAGTGTTTTATTTAGGAAAGAAGTTTAGATGAGATTTGGAGCAGTGTTCTTTTAGTGACATTTGATGTAAGTGTATTTCTAAATCTGCATAAATTCTCTTCATTGTTTTTGCAGCATTTCTCCAGGGGTAGGTCCTCAGCTAATGAATCTTTGAATCACAGAATGCTTTGGGTAGGAAGGGATCTTTTGCATTTAAAATAGTTGTGAGAGCTGGAGTCAGATTGAAATAAGATCCTAGATCTAGGAACACAGATTCTGTTCAGTGCTAGCACTAATTCTTTTAATGGTTTTAAAGATGTGATCAAAATTGTTGAATTGAAACAATTTTGAGGAAAAAATTGGAACTTAGTGGTTCTTGCTTATGAAAGTATTTCAGAGCTTCGTAGGAATTTACTCAGGAATTGCAGTAGTGCCTAGTACGCATTAATAAAGCTGAACCTGTTTGGAATAACAGTGTAGAAGTGTGGAAGAGGGCAGGCATCTTTGATAAAAAAGTTATAACCACACTTAGCCTCTCTAAGAACTGATTCTAATTTCTTTTGGTACTCGTGTGATGATTGAAAAATGAAGGGAATGGCATATTGTGGCAAGAATTCAGTAATCAGTGAAGAGACAGCTCTGTATGATGCTGTATTTGTTTTGGTTAAGGGCAAATTTTGGGAGTAAATTTTTGAAGCGTTTTCTTTCAGAAAGCAAATTCAAGCAACCCCTCTCCCAACTAGTTTAAGAAAAGTGGAAAACCCAGGGTTTTTTAACAAGTAAAGTATTCACAAGCATAAAAAATGAGTAATATAAAAAATGGAACTTTTCATTGTTCTGAAGAGGTGGCAAGAGAATTTAGAGAAAAGTCCTTTTCATGGGGTGTAGCTCTGCTCATTTAGTTTTCTGTCAGTCCCTGCTGGGCTGGAAAATGCAGTGTCCTGGGCCCCATGAGCCACAGGTGTCAGCTTTTGATGGTTTCTTGGTTTTTGGTCCAGAGCAGGCTGATCCATTCCAAGAAGAAGAAAAGTGACAGTTCAGGGAACTTTTCTGTTTCAGCTAGCTAAAACCTAACTAAAAATAAAGGAGAGCTTTCCCCTGCTGTCTGTGCTGCAGACAGCACAGGCTGTGAGAGAGCTGAAGGTCTTAGTTTTGGTCTTAGTTTTCTGTTTTGGATACAGTCTCCTCAGACATTGCACTGCTTCTCCTTCTCCCCCCTTCACTCTCAGATCCAGTTTGAAAAGCACAGATTCAATATCCAGCCTAAGCAGAACAGATGACTGGGGATACAAGCATGGTAAAGTCACCCTAGGACAGATGCCAAATGATGCAGTTACATGATTTCTTCTACAAAGAGAAGAGATTGGGGTGACTGATAAACATTAGGACCTTTGACCTTCCCTGAAAAACCTATTTACTGTTAAATGACTGCACATTAAATCATGTGCTTGAAGAATGTGAAAATAGGGGCAGCTACCTAACCATGGGACTAATGCAGAATTTGATGCTCTTAGAGAAGGCTCTGTCTGTTGGGGGTTGGATCAAACTGGGTTTAACTGGAAGTTGCCAGCATTCCTGTTTGTACTGGCCTAAATCCTCACGGACAGCATTTATGAAGCTTGTGAAGAGTTGGAACATAACCCATTCTTTCTAAAGCATTCTCAAAAAGTAAATTCAGTCAACACCTGATGTGCAGTGGGTATAAATCTTCCAGGGCTTCTGGTGAAATCCAGGCTGAAAAAGTCTGAGAGTTGAGCCACACAGTATCTGGTTCTATGTGAATAGAAGTCTGACTGTTCCTGGGTGCCATGGGACGTGGCTGTCTTCCATTTTGCTAAGGAGAAATCATTTTGGCTTTCGCAGTGTTTAATTTTTAAATGAATAAATTTTATCAAAATGAAATTGCTTCAGTATTGTTGCAGTAATACAGAAGTCAGTAGATTTCTGTTCACTCTAGGGTGTAGAGAAAATGGAAGATTTTTAACATTACCCAGCTCCCTGGTGCATGAGAGGTGTTCGTTTCCCTTCTAGCTTGTGACCTATTTAAAAGTGAGCAGTGCGATATGCTTTACATATCCCTTCTGGTACAACCACAATTAATCTTATTTTTTTTTCCAATTTCAACATTTGCTGCAATAATTTTCACATGGTTGATCACAGCAGCCATTAGGGAGGTAAGGTTATAGGATCTGGGAACAAAAAGCTAGTGAGACAACATTATACCAGGTTGTTTTCAATGACAAACTGAAAATAAAAAGGATGATGAGCAATAATGTTCTGAGTGTTAACATCTTTGACCTGCAGATTCAGGTGAAGTGTCAACACTGGAAGAATAGAGCATAATTAAAATTTTTGTTCCAAATTTGTTATGTAACTTAGTGCTTGTAGTGTTTAGGTGTACTTATAGATCCCTTAGATCCCTTTTGAGGTCATATATTTTTGCAGTTTCAGAAGCATTTTCCGTATCATAGATGATTTTATGAATCAAATGGAAACATAGATTTAAATTCTGGTGAATAACCTCTCAGGTTTTGCCTCGGCTTTCTGAAATAACACAAGCTCTTTTTAGTATGTTGTTACATACACTTCTATTTCTTTTGTTAAATTAGTATGACCATAACAGGTAATAAACACTGATGAAATCTTTTCTGTCTCCTTTGTATGTATAATTTATTCAGGAAAAGTGGCGCAACTGTGCCTTTCCTAGAGTTTCTTTTACATGAATAAATTCGGAATTTATTTATGTAAATACATAAATATTTGAATCCTAAATGCCGAATTATTTCTCCCACTGGCACAGGAGCACTGGGTGTTTCTGCAGACATCCCCCCTGAGTGCTCTCTTCTTTGAGGAGTGGTGGTGGACAGGGTGTGCTGACCCCGCTGGCTGCAGGTGGGGAGCTGACCCAGGAGATGTGTAAACCTTCCCTCCTTCCTGTGCCCCTGTGAGCATGGCTAGAGATGAAAGCTGGTTTGTGTGCCCTTTTGAACCCTTGGGGCAGTAGGTAGGAGGAGGGTGCGGTACCCTCGGTGCTTATCATTCACCTGCGGCTGCTGAGGGACTCCTGAAATGTCCCCCCAGCTGTCACCGCTGGCACTGCCGCCACTGTTCTTTGGCCCTGCAAGGCAATCTCTCCATCCCACTCTAAAAGACAGCTGCTTCCCTCTTTTATTCCCCCTCAGAGTTGCTGAATGGTGCATCGAGGGTAGAGGAGGGGAAAGTAGGGCTCCAGGAGATTGCGCTTGTGCTGCACCGTGAAGGAAGTGCTTGGTGTGTAGGAACAGCTTTCAGGTCTGTGGGAGCATGGAGGGAGCTCCTGGAGAATTCTGGCATGTCTGATTTAAGGTGTTTGTAAATTCCAGAGATGGAGTCTGTCTACGCTCCTCTTTAAACCTTCTAACTGCCTCCTAAAGAATGGGCATGTTTCATGCTGACAGGGTGTGTTTCTGACCAGCACTTCAGGAAGAATCCCTTGTGCAGTGGTTGTTATCTCTCACTCACTGGATTTCATAAATACTCGCTTGTCTGCATATTCAGTAAGACATATTTATCCTTAATAGTTTTATAATGTTCAAAAATTGCTTAGCTTTGCAGCCTATCAAAGAATGTATACTTACTAAATTGGCCTTTCTTGTTACTTTACTGAACATGAACTTTTATTGTGTTCACCAAGCTTTCAAGGAATGTCACACTCAGTAAACTAACTAGTAGGAATATTTTCCATTACTTACTGAAAGATTTCCCAAACAATGTCAAAGAACTTCAATTTCTTTTCCTAATTCTTGATCTTAGCACTCATGGTGGAATGTGGTATTTATTCTGCTGCTGTGACATACTGATTTAAGCTTGAGGTATATTATCAAAGTAGGGCTGTTTGAGGGATTTGAAATTGTGTTGTGTCATAATTGCAGGGGTTGCAGTGAAACTGAGTGTGTGTTAACTGGAATCATTATTTTCTGGAGAGTCTTTTTGATTTTATAATATTTGTAGGAGTAATTTTTAAAATTGAAATGCCTGCTCAATAGTGCTGCAGATGTTTCTGCTTTTTGTTTAACTGGGCGGGTTTCACAAATGCTGGAATTTTTCTTATGGTCAGGCAGAAGAAAGTGATCTTGGCCTTTTTCTTTTCTTCTGCAGAATGTCCTTGTGACCAACAGGTATTTTTCTTTACAAATTATGTTTGAAGGGCATTTTTTATTTAAGGCATTTATTTTTATTTAAGTGCTGAAGCTCTGATGGGGCCAGGGTGCCAGCACAAGTATTTTAAATGTGTTCCTTTAAAACTGTTCCTTATCTCTGTAGGGGAGTATTAATGAAATTAAGGAAATTTTTTAAATAATAATTAAAGAAAAAAAAGTAAGTAAAGCTGCAAGTGACAGACTGCTGAGCAGTGTCTGTTGTTTATTAAATGTGTAGAGATGTGTGAAGGCCTGTTCTTTCTCAGCTCAAAATTTGTATCAGAATTTTCACAATTACAACAATAACTTCTTTGAGGCTTTAGTTTTAGGATTTTCAGCTCTTAGTCTTGAGGTCACTAAGGATACGGACCATAAGAACCAGGTGAAAGTGATTTTGATACTGCAGCCAGTCTTGCCTTTTCTGACAAGTTCTTTCCTACTTTCTGGTATGCTGTGGATTGTGTCCCAAATTAAGGATAACTTCAGGGGCTTTATATGAACTCTGGTTCCTGTGTGGGAGGCAGGGCTGGGGTATTGAGGAGCTGGCTGTTCATCAACGCTGGGTTGGGTGTTCCTGTCTTCCCAGACTGCCTCTTTGTATTTTGTAAGTGCTGCAGGGAAGCAAAGGGAGCCCTGCAGTGAAACGTGGCTGTCCCCCCGTGGCCAGCCACTGAGCATGTGAGCTCAGCAGACATCTGCTGTGCTGTGCTGGAGAGGGGAAACAGAGAAGACAGGATTCAAATGGATGGAGAGAGGCTGTGCCAGGGAAATCTGAGCCTGGGAAGCTGACTGCCAAACTGGGAGAAGCTATCTGAAAATCAGTTCAGTTCAGGAATCTGAGATGTTCAAATTAAGAGCACAGGTTTTCACATTTAGCAGAGGATTTACAAAATCAATTGCTATATAACCAAATAAGGAGAAAAAGAATATAACAACTACTCAGATCTTAGTGCAAAAAGTACGTCAGTATTTTTGTCAATTTAGTAATCTACCCAGAGTTTCCAAGAAATTAAAATGACAGGTGACTCACTCACTGTAAACATGAAATTGAAAACAAAATATAATCAATGCTCTCACTCTTACCCTGTTATCCTTCCACATATAATTTTGAAAAAGCAGTTGCTTTTATATTCTGTTGCTGATTTATTCTGACACATAGTGAAGAAATGCATGTTAAGTGATTTAACTGTCCTCCCCTTTGTCTTCTTTGAAAACTGCTGCGGTGATGGAAAATGGGAGACATATGGATTGATATGGCTTTATGGATGGGTGTGAAATTGGGGAGCAGGAAGGTTCTTGAAAAGTTTTGTATTTGAGTGTTAGAAGGTGTCAGGAATTATGACTAGTGGTATGCAGAAACTTGTTTTAAAATAGAGCCAGTGTAGACTAAGGTGAGCTGTTTGGTAAAACAAAGCAAGATTCTCTAGTTCCCTTGTGTGCTGGAGTGTGAATGGAAGGAGTTGATCAGGGCTTTGCTTTTGTAGAGGGATGCTCTTTCTCTCCTCAGCCCTGAGCACTGACTGCTGGACCTGTCTGGTGTGTGCTGTCCACACCTCTGGGGCCCTGGAAGCACAGACCTCCTGAGATCCCTCACTCCTCCAAGGCAGGCCCTGCTCACTGCTGCTGCCTACCAACAAGCTGCTTTTTGGAGGCTCATCATGCCAGTAGAGCAGTTCTGAGCCTAAACCCTTGTTGAATGACCCTGTTTGCAAGAAGGGAATTGTGAGAGATCTCACCATCACCAAATGCAAAGCTGCCCTGGGTGTTACCTAAACGTGCCGTGAGAGGAGATATTTCAGGGTGATTACTGGTTTGCTGTTGTTAAAATAGGCCCAGGGTGGTCTAAATGGATAGTGACAGATATTTGTAAACATTGTGTGTTAGAGGCTGGCAGGGAGAGGCTGTGAGACCTGCATTGCCCTTAGAACAGATTAATGCAGTGTCTGTAATTTGCCTGCTCACTCACAAGACCAATAAAGCAAGCAAAGAGGGGGCTCTTAGATGAGGAAATTGGAGAGGAGGGGTGATGGCAGATGATGATGGCAGAGGCTCATCAGAGGCACATCATTTTAATCAGTGAGGGAGTAAAGGCACCACTTGATGGGGATGGATGCCTGTTGAATTCTATGCAACCTTTAACATTAAGCAAAATAATTTCCCTGCTGATGTTTAACCAGGTCTCTCTGCTGCTTTTCAGTTTGTATAGCACTAAATTACAGCACTCTTGTGACGTGTAAAGATGTTGTGGATTAGTGGTGTGAAAAGCTGTGCTAGGATGTGCACCTGATTCGTGGAACTGTTGGAAGAAGTGTTTTCCAAGAGATTTTTGACTTGTAAGTTTTGAGATGTGTTCAGGAATGTTTGAGAAGCTCTTAGGCCTGATAGAGTGTTTGGAGCTAAGCTTGAGAATTGTAATACTACAGATACCAGAATGTGAGTAATAACTTTTGAACAGGCTATGTGAAAGGTTGGAAGATACATCACTAAATTTTACTATTAATAATAAAATGAAAATTAATATGAGTCATTAATTATTTTTTACAGGTTCTGTGAAAAAAAATATACCTCTCAGCAAACATTGCTGCATATATTTTGGTAAAAATTCTGGAATTCTTATTTCAGGGACACAAAGTGTATGGAATGGTTTCCACATGTAGGGAGGAAATCAGAACTTTAACTACAAGTAAGCAAAGGAAAGTGGTTGGCACACCCCCCAAGAGAATGGTGATTCTGTCACATGTGTGTACAGGTGCACAGAGGTGGTAAAGGAGCCCAAAGCTGTCCAGCTGCAGCAGCACAAGGCCAATACAATTGGATCTCCTGTCCCTGCCCTACTGATCTGGGTAAGCCAGCCCAAAGTGTGGCTCCTCTGTGTCTGCAGGGGTCACTGTGGCCAGGCATTGGCATGGCACAGCACTGTGCTGTGTGTGCTGGGGGAGGTGGCTCTGCAGCCTGTGGGGCTCTGTGTCCCTGGCTCAGTGCTACTGCAGACATCTCTGCACTGGTGCACTGCACAGGAGGAGTGCTCAGGCTTTTCAACAACACTTTCCAGGTGCACTCAGAACCATTTCAGGTGCTCTGTGGTATAATTTTCATCTTCTTGGTAGACAGATTTGACATGTGAACACTGCTGAAATGAGGATGCCTAAAGCCTGGAACCAAAGCACAGGCACTACAATCTGTCTTAGTTTGTGCTGCAGTTTGGGAGCTTGCTCAGGCACAGTGACAGTGAATGAAGAGAGCGTGTATGTTTAGTAAGTGGTTGTTTTTAATGTCTTCTTTGTAGATTATTGCATTTCACCTTCAGCTGACTCATTAGATTAGTTACAACTGCTGTGTTTAGCAGCATTTGATTTAGTGCTGTGTAAGTTGCTGCATTGAGCAAAACTCACCTGCTGAGGTCTGTTTAGCCCCCAAACTGTCTTGTGTCTCTCTGCAGAGCAGAAGCACAAAGCACAGACCCTGTGTGCTTCTGGCTTGTTCTGACAACGTGCCTGGTATTTTCACACCAGTCTGTACAAGACAGTTATTTTGGTCATGACCAGAATAACTGAGAACAATTTACTGACCCATAATGAAAACCCTCTGTATGCCTTTGTGACTCTCTTCTGTTAATCAGACACATTTCCTTCTGTACTGATTGTGAAATCTCTCTTTGCTTAATCTGGTGGAGAGTTGTGATACTTGCTATGTTTCAAAATGTGTGTTCATAGAATCAGAAAAGTAGGTGTGAAAGTAGTACAGGAAGTCTTCCAGAATCCATGCATTCTAAACCAAAACTATATATATGAGAGCAATTCCAACAGTTGGGTATTTTTCTGTGGAATGTCTGTCCCTAGGTGTGCTGCAACCCCTCAGTGCAATCTGTTACTGGCATTTCACTACCCTTCCTCTTAAAGTATTTCCCGTTTTATTTGTTTCTCTTCTTTCCATTTAAATATCTGTTTTTTCTTTTCTCCTGTTGACTGAGAACAGGTGATTCAATTCCTTTTTATACACTCTTGAAAATGACCCACAATTTTTATAACATTTTTCTTTGCAGCCTCAGTTTCCTCATTTCTCTAAATCCATGTGTTCTTTTTTGAGGACTTTGTCTCTCTCCTGTCTAGTTTTGGAAAGAGTTTTTGAGGGGGGAGAGAGCAGGGTTTGTAGTGCCCACAACTATTCCACATCACTTCAGCTGTGGATTTATCATTGTTAAAGATGATGGAAGGTAACCAGATGTTTCTACAGGCTACATGCAGTCTATTAATTCACTCCTCTTCAATACTGTTTGTTTCAGGCAGAATTGGAGATGGATTTACACCAGGGCAGCATGTTTCATTGCATTAAGATGTGAATTCTCTGTCGTGATTCTTTTTTTGTAGGACTGCAGTGTGGCTGACAATTTTTCTCCAGTTTGAGTATAGACATTTGTGCATGTTGAAATGTGTGTTTTTAAAATTGCTTTTAGGTGTAGGTCTGCTTACGCTAGTTATTGAGATTATTTCAGTTTTCATCTTGCCCTTTGTAATTTTTGTTTTCTCTTTCAGCTCTCTCTCTTCTACATAACCTTAGTTGAGAATATTTAGGGTTTTTTTCCAGTTGCAGAAAAAAGTTTTGATGAGCCTTAATATAATACATATTTCCATGTGATTGTGGTCCTCCATTGTCTATTCCAGGTTTTCCCTGATGATGTTTTTGTACAATCCCTACACTAATTTCATTTAGAGCACGTTCTTTGGACTTGCTTCCTGAACCTCATTTGTCATGGGGTTAAAAGCCATGCTAGAGAAATTATATACATTATTGCCATCTCCTTTTAGTCACATCCCTTGGTCCTGTTAGAGAAAGAAAGGAGATTGCTTGAGCCAGCCCAAATTGGTGTAACTTACGTTCAGTTTTCTTTCTCTGTGATTGCAGTGGATTTTTCTTTTAAAAGTTATAGTTAGACTTCTATACCATTGCTCTTCCTTATTTTCCTCTTTTTGTGGAATCCTCACTTTAAGGATATATTATTTTTCCCTAGTTCTCTGATTATGTCAGTATTCCAACCGGTCTCAGGTGAGTCCCTTATGACTCTCAGGCTTGAACAGGGTAAGATGGGATGAAACTAAATGGGTTCAGGCAATTTGAAAGATACCAAGTTGTCTTAAGTATTCTTCAATGTGTTCTTTTCAGATATTAATCTAAAATCTTACATTCTTTTTTGGTTTTAAGTTACGATTGCAACTGATCTTTGAAGTAATGTCTAGGAAAAAAAATAAATCAGTGAGCTTCTCATCTTTCAAGGAAAAATCTGACTCAAGAGATGTTCCTTTAGTGTTCCAGCATTTACTTCAACTTCCTCCTACTCTATCATTGTTTCCAGAACTTTTCTTGCAGTGTTTGGTATCCCTGGCTAATTTAATTTTTTTAATGTTTCACTAGTGTTGATTCTTGTCCTTTATGTGTTCGACTTATTCTTTTATATTTAATTCTAGTATCTGACAGAGTTTCTGTTTTGAATAGGCTACCTTCATTCTCCTGAGAAGGGAAGGAATTTTTTGATGATTAATCCATTTGGTCTTTTTCTCTCAAATTTCCCACAGTGTGACTGTTTTTCATAGGTTGCTCTGTGTTTGTCCAAGTCCTCTTTCTTCAGGGCCATCCTTTTTATTTTGCTGGAGGAGAAAACTGTCCAAAACTGTGGCATGGCAGAGTAAAATGTGTGAGTCCAAAGGCATCCTGTGTGCCTGGGACGTGTAAGCTAGACACAGAAAGCAGCAGCAGCTGTAACCCACAGGCTTTTTTGATCCCTGGGGCAGCTGCCAGAGTGGAATGGTGCTGCAGGAGGAGCAGCAGTCCCTGGCAGAAGCAGAGCTTGTCACTTGGAGAGTGCAGACAGACCTGTGGGCCTGCTGTGTCCAGGAGAGGTGAGAGCTGCAGGGTGCTGGAAGGGAAATCCTGCTGATACCCACTTGTGCTCAGCTCAGGTGGCCCTGAAGCATCTCTGGTGGGATTGGTTAGTGCAGACTGAATAGCTCCAAGGTGCCACACACCCAGCTCTTTGTCTGATTTGGAACAGGTGATGTGCATCCCTGGAGAATCATTTGGTGGAGAGCTGCAGCTCCTCCTTACCAACAAGGAGCTTGGTGCCTGGTGAGCAGGCAGGTCTGGGGCATGGGCTGCTTCTGCTGCTCACCTGACAGCTGCTGCTTTTCAGTGCAATCCCCATCACTGGACAGCAGCAACAGCATGGGAGAGTGCTATATCTTTGTATAACCAAGCATTTATGTCTCCTGGATGCAGTGGCTTCATTATTTGTACTTAGCCTAACTTATAATGAATGGCACTCCTCCTCCGTGGATTTAATCTGTTTATTCATTCATATCTGTTCCTGCTTGGCACTGAAGCTGCTGCAACAAATTACATGTTTTTGCTGACTGTCCTTAGCAAATATTTTTGATAATGAAACTGAGAAAATGGAACTGTTCAGAAATTCTCTGATTTAAAATGAAGATGAAGTGAGTTATTGAATCTGTTTTTTTCCGCTTGTTATGCATTGGAGTATTTCTGAGTATGGTAAGGCTTTTTTTTTTTTTTTCTTTAATGATTTAATATTGTGAGTAATTCATTACAGCATGACTGTGCATAAAACTTCTTAATGAAGCAGTAGCATAATGTAATTTAGTCAACTGCAGCTTCTCATTTGACCTTTACTGTGATAGTAAACTGCAAATGCAAAAGTATAATATTCTTCAAAGCACACATCCATGTGATTTAGAGAACTGCAGATGACATAAATAGAGGAGTAGTTATGTATAGCTATTATTCTAACACTCTTATCCTCCTTTAACTGGATGTTTCACCAAGGAGCTGCAAGCAAAGAGGTTTCAAAAAGGTCTACAGAGTTGGGGTGGAGCATTGAGTCCTACAGAAGTTAATCTATTGGTGCGAGTATATACAGGCCTAATCCTGACAAAAAAGGTGTCTGGCTGTAAGAACTGGAGATCCAGAGCACTCATGTGGAAAGGGGAAAATAAGGGAGTTTAATTTTGACTATTTTTGGGGGTTTTTTATGTAGAAGACAGGCTGCTTTGATTTGTTGGCTGTGTTAACTACACCATATTGCGATCATTTGGTTCTTGGCTCTCTCCTAACTGGTATCATGAATTGTTTACTCAATTAAAAAAAAAAAAAAAGCTAATGCCTTCTATTCATTTCAGTTAAATGTCTTTTTCTTTATTGACTGAACAACAGAAAGATGATAAACTCATTACCTGTGGTTTTTCTAATGAGCTGTTTGCTTTGTGGTTTGTGCAAACTATCAATTTGAAGCCTTGCATTCCTTTAAAGAAATTACATCTTTAACCTTTCCTAAAATAGAAGAATCTGGAAAATTCTGAGAAATGCATCTAAGTGACAGAATTAATTTTCTTTTAGGATTCATTACTGACTAGGAAAACTTCTTTAGATTATTTGATTTTTGACATATGGTATTTGATGAACCGTACAGTCCAAGGATTTGATACCAGGTATCAAATACAAGATCCAGGGTATGGGGCCTTTGTTTGAAGTCCAGAGTTCAAATCTTACTTTTTTGGTGATGATTAGAGATGACACATAACAGCTGCTGTCCGTCCTGCTGACAGTTTGTCCGTTTATTAGTCTACCAACTCCCACATCATAATTATTTTGAATTAAACAGCAGGTATGTCTTTAGTCCCATGGAGCCTGGTGATGTCACTCGTGTTTGCAGAAACGCTTCTGTGGGCCTTTGCTGAATCAGAGCCTGAGTAAGAGAATGATCTCAGTAGTGAGTAGGCACAAAGTACTTCATGAATCAAGTCCCTTTGTTACCTAAAACAAGTTATTTCTAAAAAGTGCTCCTTGCAGAACGAAGAACACGTTTTAATGGCTTTGGAAGACTTTTCCCCAGTCTTAAGGGATAGATAGATAGTCTGTGGGAAAATTCTGTACCTTTCCCTGGAGAGGAGCTGCCAAATAAATTATTACTTAAGCTAATGGTAATGTTTGGGTCAGTTCTTTGAAGATGAATTAATCCTTATCTGAAGGTCATGCTGTGGCTGCTCTTGTTTCCAGCTCAATGATTAGAAGCTTAATCACCCTCTTCAGTTTCTCCTGAACTGGTGCCCTTGTGTGGGATCTGCTCTGTGCTTGACAGGGGCCAGTGGGCCAGGACATTGGTCTGTGTATTGAGAAGGAGCTCTTGCAAAGAGCAAGAGAGCAGTCACATTCATCTTTTGGGTTTGTTCTCTTTAAGAAGTGAGTTACTGCATTTTTGAAGCAGTTTTTTTGTCACATCAGAAGTAGCTAAAACTTATTTTACTGATTTATCCTCTGAAGTTCTAATTTTCTCCTATATTACGACAGTGAAGAACACTGAGAAGCGAAAGCTTGGGGAAACATGGAGCTAGATGGGCATTGTTTCTGTCTGGGTTTCCACCTCTCAGAAGGGTTCTGGGTGGTTCCTTCAGTCTAGGCCCTCTTCTGACCAGATGAGAAATGTCTTCAGGTGTTGGGGGTCACGGCTCTCACTGGTTCTTCCAGCATTTACCTCATCCATGTCCCACTCAGAGCAAGCTGGACTTTAGGGAGCTTTCATTCCAGATGATTTTTCATCAGGGAAGGGAGGGTAAAGGTGTATTTTAGACAGAACACAGGGCTGTTTGGAGCTGCAGCTCTGCAAAGCTTTCCAGAAGCTTCTGAATTAATCCGTGTAGGGTTCACTGAAGCACCGAGTGAGAATGTTACTAGCACAGGGTGGTGCTCTCTGGGGAGGAGGGGGAAATCTGCAATCTGTCTTGTGGGGAAGTTAAGCAGCCTCATTTGGGAGTAATGATAATTGTCCTGGTATTTCCAGAGGGCAGTAGAGAGTGTTGCAGTTTTTCCAATCTGCCAGCAAGACTTAAGTCTCTTGCACAAGCAGCGTGACCCACAAGTTTCTCTTGGGGGCTCTCTTCATCCAGGCAGTGTGCAGAGCACCACGCTCGTGCAGCAGTGCTGTCCAAGCAGCAGCCAGTGAGGGAGAAATGCCTAAGCACTTCAGTTGGCCAGACAAGGAACTCTGTTCCCCTTATCATATAATATGTGCCTAGTTTGCTATGTGGTTTTCTCACGCTGATTGCCTTTTCTCTGGCGTGTAGATCCACTTACACCACTATTCTTGTAACTTACTGAAACTGCAAGTTTAGCCAGGTCAGATAAAATGTGTATTTTTGTTTTGCTGCTTATTGTAATTTGCTGTTTTGTAATTACTGTAAATGGTCACGAATGATCAGGAAGTTTCCTTGCAATGTACTACCCATTGAATGCAATATTCAAGTGCTATATGGAAATAATTTTGTTACGTTAGAAAAAAATCATCTTATAGAGGTTGTAAATTGCTCTTTACTTGATTATCTGAAAAGACTGTAATTACCAAAATTGTTTTCCAGGGCAACTGTTATTATGTGGTTGGCTTTTTGGCAGTTTTCTATTACTGTGGCATTAACAGGCTGAATCAGCAGCAGATGTAAACACACTTCGGTGACTTTCACAAACCTGAGTTTTCAGGGCTAGCTGTTTAATACACCGCTCAATAGAATTTCAAATGTTTTGAATTTGGGGCATTTTTCTATGCTGAAGTGATTGATGAGACTAATTTTAAATCTAGAAGTTGTCATTCTGTGACTGCTTAACAAGGACAAATTATTTTTGTCTAAGTTGGAAGAAGAGTGTCTGAAAAGCAGGAAAAATAGTTAATAACAGACATGCCACAGCTGCTGTGTGGGTGTTGTAAGATGAGTAAGTATACAGAATGCAGGTATCTGCACTTGTTAAATAGCTTTTTTGGGTGGCTTTTTTTCTTGTTATTGCTGTTAGTATATGACTACATACAGTAGTATGTAGCAAACAGTTTAACAGGAGAATGTTTCCTGTGCTACACTTTCCTAATAAAGTTTCCAGTTTGGCCATAATTCTGTAGAGAGAATGTGTGATGAAGAACATTAAAATCATATTGAAAACTTGGGCAATTTTGAAACAAATTTCTTTGGTTTCAGGGAATGGGTCCTAAAAACCCCAAGCAACCCAACCCAAAATGACAGAAAAGCCCCAAGTAGAACAAAAAACTCTGTAAAAGAAAACCTATGCAGAAAGAACCCCCAAACCCAGGACATGCACATGGCTTAGAATGAGATAGGAGCAGTTTTTATTGCCCTTTGCTTAGTGTGAGGAATGCTTGGAGGGAAGGATTATTTAGCTTGGCAGGGGTGTGGCTGCCAGGGTGTTGTGCAGTCCATGTGCAACCCCTTCCCCACTCCCTGTCCCATCCAGGCTGAGGGCTCAGTGCCCGTGGGGAGCCTCTGGACAGGCTGGGGGCTTACAGGAGCCCAGCTGGCTGCTGTTCTCCTTGAGACACTGGGCTTTCCTTCTCCATTAGGTGTTTCTGTGTCAGGTGCTCTTCTTCCCCTTTCCTTAATCTTTAAAAGGAGCGGTATTTCTTTTCTTTTTACTGTTGCCATTATTGACATTCTGTGAATGTCACTGTAGCAAGCCTTCCGGAGATTGCTGCAGTCCTGACCACTTCCTGCTTGCTTCCTCCTATTCCATTCCTTTCTTCCCCTAGCCTGATGGTGAGAACAAAAGGCTGAATGTGTGGCTGGAGTGATGGTTCCCTCAGCTCCCATATTTATGTGCTCCTTCTCATGTTTCCCTTACCTGTGAAGGATGTGAGCTGTTGCTGAGAGCCTGGGTCCCTCCTGCTGGCTTCCCTGTGTGCTGAGGCTCTGGTCCTGCCTGCTGCTCTCAGCCCCACAGGCGGCTGGAGGAGGGACATCCTTCACCCCTGCTCTTAGTCTGACTCTGCAACATTAGCTCTGAGTGGGGCACAAACTTCAAATCCACCGTGGGAGGGCATCCAGGAAACTTACTTTTAAAATATACAGATACACAACTCATCTCACATTCCTGCCGAAAGAAATTTCTATTAGAAATGTTGGAACTTTTTCCCTGAACAAGAATAATGTCTTCAATATTGTGCAAAAATTGACTATTATAATGAAATACAAAAGATTTGTTCCCTTTCAGGTGGCAGTTATGCTTCTTAGTTTTGAAGATCAGGTCTCTGAAGGATTACACTTTTTAAAAATTCTGTTCACTTTTCAGAAATGATGTTCTAATAATAATCCAAAAAGTAAATTGATTAGATAGTCATTGAGCATGATTTATCATTTTAACAGTGAGGTATTGTCTTATGAAAAAAGTTTTAATGCTGCATTAATATGTCACAAGAATGATCTAGAAGAATGGAAACATTTCAGAAAGGTTATTTTCATGTTAAATAAACTTTCCAAGACAAAAGAACTCTACTGCAGTTTTTATATAAATGGAATTCACAGTCCTGAAACTATAAGATGATGTGTCTCAGCAACCCGGGAAATTACAAGACTCATCCAGAATTGTAAGTGAAAAGCACTCTAGATACTTGTAAGGCTTGGAGTGTGTGAGTGTGCTGCAAAGGAAAGACTTTCATTTGAAAGAATACTGTAATGAGAGGAAAGTAATTACTTTTAAACTAATTGGGCAATACTTAGCTAGTCAGTGAAAGAAACGTCTACGTCAACTCTTAGAGTTGACTTTGAAGAGCAGATCCAGAAATATGAAAGAAGACTCTGTTGGTGTTATTTTGTGGTCATTTATTCACATTTTTTGCAAAGGCTTGTGTAGTACTACCCACTTGGCTTGAGAAAAGTTTTGATCTAATCTGTGTTTAATCAAATTGCAAGTGACACTGGAAAACTATGGGATCACTGGTAACATGGGATCTACCTCAGAGGAGTGGCTGCTCGTGAGAAGCACAGTAGCACAAAGTCCTGATGCTTGAGCATCCAGCCCTTGCTGGACACATGAAGCTAAGTTTCTGTATGAAATGTGAAAAAATGTAAGTATTTAAGTCCTGCGTGTGAGAAATGACAGCCTTGGGAAATCTGGTACTGCACAGACTGATTTTTCTTAGCCTCATTTTGCTAATGGGGCCTTCCTAGGTGAAATCTAGGTGAAATTCTCTGGGAGTAGCTTCAGTGCTGGGCGTTGACCTCGGTTCCCATCTACTGAATGTTTTCTTCTTGGACATTGGGCAGTTGGACAGCTGGAGAGACAAAAAGAGTTTTGTGCAGAGGGAGATGGGACAGAGAAACTGAGCTTTCAGTGTTCTGTGGCTTGGGGATGTCGAGTGCCTTTCTCCTGCTGGTCAGGAGGGGCTGCTGTGCTCACCTGTCAGAGCCCATGCCCCGGGAAGATCCCTGGCTGCCCAAGACATGATGGCCACAGGTACTGCTCTGTCATACCTGCTGTTCCTTCTGCTTGGCACCTTTACGGAATCCCCTTCCTCTTTCCTTCACTTAGCATTCCCACTCTGTAACTTACTTTTCATCCCTGTTCTCTTCCTCCTTAGTCTCTTCTCTACAAGTAGTTTTCTCCTCAATTTTTGCTTCCTCTAATATGATTGGCATGCAAGGTCTGACGGTCAGTCTCTTGTTCTCAGGAGCATGTGGAGAATCTGAGGTCTGGAGGAAATCCCTTTTTTAGGCAGTGTCTGGTGGGAGTGAGGAAGCTGGTGCTGTGTGATGTGCCCACATCAGTGTAGGGCCTTTTCTCACCCAAGCTCAGCAGGGAGGGTGCTGTGCCCAAGATGCCCAGGGCTGCAGGAGGGAGCACCACAGGAGCCTTTTGCAGGCAGCTGGTGGAGCACATCACAGCACTGCCCAGCGTTTTGCCAAAGGACTGTAAAGCATCAGGTGAGGGGTAAGAAATGTGCCTACTGATGGTGAGTAGGCTTTGGTGGGACTCTGGCAGAAAAAATAAAAAGAGTCTACAGACAGCAAACCATCAGGCCTCCAAAGAACTGGCCGTGGCAGTTACAGAGAATTGCTTTAATTCTGTACAATTTTGCTTTAATTCTGTGTGAAATAGCCAAGCTTTGCACTGAGTGACTAATTGGAGGAACAGTATGTGATTGCTTCAGTACCATGGCTTCTAATTAGTAGGGAAGAATAACTTACTTTCTTAAAGAAGAGCTTTCAAAACTAATTCAGAGAAAATTGTTCTTTCAGGTTGAGTTTGTGACACAGAGTTAAAGTTAGAAAGCATTCTCAGTTGAAGGCAACAAATAGGACAGAGTTGGGGACACTGTTTCTGCTCCTTCACCTTGTGCACACTGTCAGAACAGACAGACTCCAGTTTCCTTCTCTTTGATCATTACTCTGTAGTGTTTTGTGCTTTATTGTTGCTATTTCAACCTTACATGATATTAAAGGAAGCAAATTGCTTGTTCTCAAAGAACCCCTCAAAGAAAATTTTCTCAAAGAAAATAGTGTGTGTTCTCCATGGTAAATGCTTACCTGCTCAGACTTTATTAACATGCAGAGAATACTTTCTTTAGCCTTTAACCTGAAAGTGCTTGAACCCATGTTTTCTCTGAACAAAAAACCCCATCAAACAAGGAAAAATCAACAGCAAAGATTTGATGTGAGAAGTTTAAGTCCAACCTATTAATTTGTCCGAATTAGGAACAGGTGAAAGCAGGGGTTTTGTAATGGAAAATGTTACACAAGCCAATGCAAAGTAGGCCAATTTTTTTTTTTCAGACATAATTTCTAACCTGAAATTTTTTCTTTATAAAGTTCTCCAAACTTATTTGAAGTTCTGTGTGGAGAAGGGATGGAGGAGAGATCTATTAAAACAATGCCATGTGAGATAATACAGCTGGCTTCCTGGTTTGTTTTTAGTGTTTTGTGTCTGACACAGGGGTAAGGCTGAATTCTGACTGGTTTGAAAGGCTTTCATGTGACTGAATCTCTGATAGGGCATTCAGCTTAGGAAAATGGGTCAGTTCAACTATAAAAGTTTGAAGCTGACTTATAATTTAAATTGGAGGTTTAAACCAGGCAGTAGACTCTTAAGGTAATAAATGTACCAGGCAATACAGTCCCATACTGATCTCAGTCCTGGAGCTGTTTGTAATGTCTTCAGCAAAACAGAATCCTTGTGGCTCCATGGATTTTGAAATTACATGTGTTAATAAAGATGTTAAGAGAGATTGTGTGTGTGTGTTTGTTTGTTTTAATAAAACCAACTGTTACAGTGTCTGTTGTCTGGAAAAAGTGAGAAGGTTTTCCCATTTTCTGATTTGCCATCTGCAAGCTGGTGGAAGGTACTTTTTCCTTAGTGAAAAATTCAGATTGCCTCATCCCTTACAATCCCTTTTTTGGTGTCCGCAAATTAGCAACCATTTATAGCTCTCGAGTGGACATGTGAATTTGGGACTCAAGACTTTGCAATGTTTCCATGAAATGAATGACATGGTGTCATTTGTGGATATTGGTTACAGTTTATCCCATTTTTATAGCTAATGTTGAGTATTTATAGTATATTGGGTCAAACTCATGCTGGTCACTGTGCTGTGAAGGATCTGCCAAATCCTCTGAAGCATCAGGAGGAATAGGAGTGTGGGTGGCTGTCAGTACTGTTGGTAGGGATGCAGCTTGAGAAAAATCCAGCTCTGTAAGCCTTTGCCCCTAAGATTTGCTGCTGTGGAATTGTGTGGGATATGCCTGCTGTGTAGTATAAATAATCTCATCAGGGTACTGCCCTTTTCTCATCTTCTCAAAGCATTTGCTGTGTAAAACACAAGCTAATCTGTGGCTCATTATATATTTATTTTATCAAACTCTTTTGGTGTTTATGCTTTTTGAGTTTAGCTTAACAGTGGTAAGAAGTAAATGGTGTTCTGCATTGATGTGCCACCAGGGAAGATGAATAAAATTCCTAATCTAAATGGAATCTATGTAAGGATAATTTCTAATTTTAATAGGAATGTTAAAAGGAAGAAATCAAGTTCTGTATTTGCAGCATTTCCTGACAGATACTGATGCTATAAATTATACAGTTGTTCTTCCCCTGTATGGATTTTGTAGTACTCACAGCAATTTATAGGTCCAGAGTGCAGCTGCTGGAAGTCATTTATTCTCAGTTCTGTATTAAATCTATCACAAATAATGCATTAACATTCAGTTCAGAGCTCAAGGGCTTATGGCTGCTTCTTTCTCGCTCTGAATTTCTGTGTTTGCAAGGTATGCAGAAAACAAAATTTAAAAACCTAAAGTGATATACAGGGAAAAAAAGGGGATTGTCCATGATAAATACTTGAAACCAGCTCATTTTGCAGTTTCAGCTGAGCAGTGGAAACAAACCCTGCTGTTAGCATTGCTGAAATTGGTAATGCTAATAAGCTTGTTTTGATGGATTAGCACTTCAGTCCTGTTTGCTTGAGTGTCACTCTTTACACACATCAATCGGATGTGTCTGTGACTTGGAGAAACTTAATATTCCCTGCAATTTGGTTTCTGTGCATCTTAGACTGTAGGAGGCCATCATTGATTTACTTGATTCAGCTTGTTCCAGGTGTGGGTGTTCTAATTAGAAAAAACTGAAGTACGTTATTTTAGATATTTTGCAAGTATTCATAATTAATATTAAAAAGAGTTAAACTGCACCTGGAGTTTGACAGATGAATAGGGACAAAGGCCATGAAGATCTGTTGAGTATCTAATCTGTGAGGAAAGAGCAGGTGGAACAGACTGCCTGATATGAATCCTGTACCTCTTTATTGTTGATGATTTCCCATCTTTCACAATAAGATAATAAATCTAGGAAAACTGAACTATGTTCTGCTTGAAATGAGGAGAAACTTGTACCTGGGGGAACTTGAGCTGATTTGTTGGAGAAGAGTTGCTGAACTCTTGTGGCAGATGTAATATGTTCTGGCTTGATCACTTATCTGAAAAGATGACTTGAACAGGCTAAATGTGAAAGAGCTGTTTGTTGTCTGTTAAGCTGTGCCAGTGAAAGTGCTTGTGGACCCTGTATGAAATGATCTGCCAGCAGTAATAATTTACTTAGGCTCTTTGTAAGTAGCCTAATACCACTAAGGCAGAGAAAGAAACAAGTTTTCAATCCAATCTACATCCCCAAATCCCTTCTAATTTTAAAACCTCGGAAGTGAAGCAAGTAAAATAATCATGTGTGGTATTATGACAGATTAATAAAACCGTGGGAAAAAATAGCTGTGGATGAATGCCATTCTGCTGCATCTTTCAGTGAGTCATCTTCCACTGAAAAACATCCAGGCCAGAACATTTCCTGAAAGCTTTAACAGCTTAGTTAAAGCTTCCAGATGTGGTAAGACCTTCTGGAGGTTCCTACCATCTGAGCTCTCTCCTTGATGGATGGTTCCTGCTCTAGTTCTAAGCAAGCTCACTGGTGACAAATGTGACTGTAGCTGTACTAGGTGGAAACCTTTGTGAGCTAATATTCTAATTTTCATGTGGAAAAAATTATTTTGCTACCTTTCCAAATCAGCTACTTCATCTAGGAGACTTCAAGTTAACAGCAGGGTATTGGAGTGCAGGGATCAGACCCTGAAATAGCAGATAGAGAAGTGACAGCAAGGATTGCTCCATCATCAATAACTGGGCTAGAAGATGCCAGAGCATGGGGGAGACAGAATATTGTGCAGTAGTTGATGCAACCAAACCATGAAAAGAAACTGCATCCTTCCCTGCCTGATGGAGTTCCTGGAAAACATTGGTGAATTGCAAGAGCAGGGGTGTTAACCAGTCATGGCTTTGTATAAGATAACTTTGCTGCTCACTGCTATCATATATCACACCTGTAGGATGACTAGTACATAGGCATTGGTACAGAGAGCGAGTTCTGCTGGGAGTCTCAGTCCTGTAAATCCTTTCCCTGATGCTCCCAGTTGACTCAGAGATCTGGTTTTATGAAGACTGCTGAGTTGCCTTAGAGCCAGAGGGGATTACTGAGGGCTTAGGCTTATAGGAACATTGATACAGATTTGTACTGTAACACTTGAGATTTTGTGTACTCATGCATACGATGCAAAGAAACTTTGCCTACAGTTCTGGCCATACAGAGTCTGCATTTTGTGTGTGGATGTGGTGTTTCTGTGCTCTATGCAGGCTGTATTGTAGTAATTCCATGAGGCACTAAGAACTGATGATGATTTCTCAGGTCAGAAAAATTGAGTCTAGAGGCCAGGTAAGACTTTCTAATAAAAAGTTAGCTTGGAATTCCTCACAGTCACACACACACTATGATCATGCTTGGTAAGGATGAGTGGTGATGACATATGAGTGGCTCCAGATGACATATTTCATAAGTATTGTGTTGTCTGAGTGGTGTTTAGCTCACTGTGAATGCACGTGAGGCTAACTTTGGTGGTCAGTGCAGCATGCCTCTGTTATCTAGTGGTGTTTCATTTGTGCTAACAAAGCCTTTAGCCTGCCAGGTGTTTTTCCCAATGTTTATTTATGTCTCTTTTTTGTGTGGTTACAAATCACTTGTGTATGTCATTGGTTCAGATGTAGTTAAAAGCCTTCTGTGGAGGAAAGAAGCCACCAGGTCATGCTGTTTGCAACTTGGCAAATCGAGTATTTTCTAGAGAGGCAGGGTCAGGTTTCTGATGGAGCTGATACCAGGTGATCCCTGCTGATGGTAAATGCTTACCTGGAAAAGGTAGAGCCCCGGGGTGTCTCAGAGGTGCCAGGGTGATGGGGCTGACCTCAGCAGGTCAGACTGGCAGAGGCTGCTGTGGCTGAGCTGGAGCCTGGCACCCCTCTGGCATGGCTTGGAGAGGGACTGAAGGTGACAGGTTCTGTGGAAGTGGGGCTGCAGCTCCCAGCTGAGGCTGGGCAGAGCCCTGAGGGCTCTAACACCTGTGTAAACAGCGTTCCCTTAGCAGAACTGACACAGCTGAGGGATATCTCCTGTCAATGTCACCCCCTGACCTCTTTCACTTGCTTTTGTCAGTGAGGTACTTTCTTCCACTGAAAAGGACAACACAATACTTATGAAATATGTCATCTGGAGCCTTGCCCAGATGAACAGTGCATGAATGCACTTGGAAGAGGTTGAGCTTTATTATGGTCTTTGAATCAGCAACTACGCACAATTTGGCAGACACTTCTGACTGAAAGCTGAATGCTAAAACCTAGGTTTAAGCTGTGATAAAAACTAATGCTTTTGTCCCCTATTTCTATAGTAGAATGAAATTGTGGAGGTTTGTATGCCTGTGTTTTTCCTGGATACAGAACTGGGCTCAGTAACATCTGTCTCTGCAGAGAACAGGCTGGGTACTGCAGTGCACAGTGAAGTTACAGGAAAATACAGCAGTGTGATTTGTAGCCGTGGTGATCCCAGCCCCTGTGAGCTGTGCTGGTGGGAGTGCTCAGTGAACAGGAGCTGGCTTCCTGCTGTATTGAGCTGCCAAACCTTAGATGTATTATGTGGGATAAAGAACAGAATTTTTTTTTTTCCTTCTTTCTCCTTATTGAAGTAGTGCAATCAAAATTTAACAATGAAAGTAGTTTTCAGGTTCTTAAAAGTCTTCTTGTCCATTCACTGAGTTTAGCTGGAGCAATCCACAGCTGGGAATCTCTGATTATCCATTCTTGTCATGGGCAACCAGATATAAGGAAGACACAGAAGTATGTCCTGGAAGGACTAGAATAGCAGCCTGGAGAAATGTTACTATCGTGGGCCTCTAGGATTGGCAGTGGTTGGAGATGGGATTTTCTTTAACCTCAGCTGCTCTCACATGACATAACTGATTTAGTGTGGAAAAAACACATACTAGAAGAAAAAAAAAGGAGTTGGAATAAGAAGAAAGTGCTAAATCATGAAAAAAAAAATTTTCTTTTGGTTTTTTTACTTTACACTTTACTGAAGTGCAGTAAAGTATCTGGGTGAACTGCAGGTATTTGTAGAGACTAACTTCCTCCTTCAGAGATCTAGTTCATTATTCTAATAATCCACATATGCAGAGCTTTGATAGAAAAATTCACCAATCTTAGGGTTTTGGGTTTTTTTGGTCCATTTATGCAAAAAATCAGACTAAGATTATCAGATGCTTCTTCTTTTTCACATTAAAAATCTCAAGGAATAAATTCTTCCTCAATATGGAAAGTAATAACGGTTCTACAGCTTCTTTGGGGGCTTTCCAAGCTCACAGCTAAACAACAAAGTAGTGATGAATTTCATGGGTCTGAGCATTCTTTTTCTTCATTTTAACATGTTACTGAACAAAACCGGGGCTCTTTGTAGGAGAATTTATCAATGCCATGACTCTGAATCTCTCTACAGTATTGTGTGAAACAAAAACATTGCCTTACTGAACCTTTCCAAACATTGTTACTGACTGCCATTACTGGCTTTGTGCTTACCAGTTTTGGTTTTCTTATGAACATCTCAATCCTGGTTAGACAGTACTGATTTAGAGGGAAAGAGTAATTTTTAAAGGCGTTTGGGTTTGGTTGTTTGCATATGATGTGGCAAAGTAAGCAACATTTAATAATAGAAGCCAGCTAGCCTGAGGTGTTGCGTTGACTTTCCTTTGGATCTCTTAAGTCTGTGGCTTCCTTGTAGCAGAGGAGAAAAGAGGGCAGTAATAATTGCAGGGAAGATAAATACACTAATTAGAACCAGAGTCAGTGTTTAAATAACACTTCTTTTCTGAACAAATCCAGTGCACTGGACAAATTGCAGATGCTTAATGAGGTTGGAAATGCAGTAATATTTGGATTTGAATACACTGGACAGTAAAATCATTCTTGCACAGTGGTGATCAATTTGTATATTTATTTATAAAAATTTTAAAAATATGTGTTAATGCACTCAAGAAAACACAGTTTTCTAATTCAGATGATCAGCTGGTTAAACTGCTGTCTGCTCCTGCTTAAGACTGCATTTCTTTCATTTTATTTGCTTTTTTTGGTTTTTTTGTTACTATATCCCGAGATTTCCAAGTTAGCCTGAGGAAGTAAGATGCAATCTTATGTCCAATGCATATCTTGGAGTAAATGAGATTTAAAAAATACAGGACTGGTTCATTTAGTATCAAATGCTCTTCAGCCATAAACTTAAAAACTTCATGCAGTGAGAAGTGGATACTGTGATGCTTTTGTAAATAATGCATATAGAGCCTGATGCAATGCAAAGGAAAATAATTAGACTTCAGATTGCCTGTGGGCAGGCTGTGAGAAATTTTGTATGCATTTACTTGTTCATTCTTCATAGTGCCTCTTCTCATCATTTGAATCTGATGCCACAGGCTCAGATGTGCTATTTTCCCTTTTTTATTTTTCCCCTGAATTTAACTGTCTCCTTCACCCAAGCCATTTCCCAAATATCTATTAGTTTTCTTTTCAAAGGGACAAGATGCAGAAGAAGCAGGGAAAAATGTCTGTGATAAAATAGGAGGAGGAAGGAGGCTCCATACAGCCTGTGTGGTTGTTCCAATGTCCCTAACTTTCAGCTGTCCAAATAAGTGTCCAGATTGATTCCTGGAACCAGTTAAATTGGGCTGGGCAGTTCTGGCAAGCTGGGTGTCCCTTGTTTCTGCTGGTGGGAGGCTGTAGGGTTTTGAGGAGGTCTGGGTGGAGAAGGGAGGAACAAGGTGGGAGTGGTAAGCCCTCTGAATGCTTTAAGTGTGTACACAGCAGGGACAGAGGGGAAGCAGGCAGTGGCAGCTCAAGGTGGCTTCCCTCAAGCATGGTTTTTATTTCCACACCTTCTGTGCTCCCCCTTTGCTGGGAGTGCAGGATTGTTATCTCGGACCTGCTGTTCCTTTCTGCAGCGTGCTCCAGACAGCGGCTGCTGGGGCAGGGAAACAAAGGGGAAATCTGTTCAGATGTAACAGTTACAGAATGCCTGAACTCTGTGAGCACCTCCCTCCCTATTGCCACCGGAGAAGGACAAGGCTAGGAGGAAGGACAGCTGATTTCCAGGGCAGTTTTCTCAGAGAAAAACTGCTCCAAACCAAACCAAACCCAGTTCATGGTGCTGCTTGTAACACACACTAAAGATTGTGGTTGTTTTACACACACTTTGTTCATTTCTCACGAGGTAATGATGACTCAATTGTGACTATCATTACAGTCCATTTTCGCAAACTTTGATGAAGTTAACTTGATGTTTCCTTAAGCTGAGTAGAGATAGGAATGAAGAAGTGTTTATACATGTCAGTTTTGAAGTGCTTTTGGAAATAAACATGTTATTTTGCTGGCAGGATTTGAAATCTAGCAATCAGCGAGATGAAATTGCTGCAGCACGTGCATCCCTGAAGGAAAATTCTGCTTTCCTACATTCAATATGTTCAGCTTGTTTGGAACATTCAGATGTTGCATCCCTTACAGCCAGCAAGGATTCAATTTGCAATGAAATACAGAATGCTCTCAATGTAATTTCTAATGCTTCCCAAGGAGTTGGAAATAAAATGGAGCAACCTGCATCTTGCACAGCTACTCTTGGAAGTGCACTTGATGAGCTTGAGGTATGTAAACTTGTGAAATTACAATATTTTTGGAAAAAAGGTTTATTCTTTTTTTTTTTTTTTTTTAGTATCTATTGGTATCATAAATGATGAGCCTAATGCTTAGTCCTAGTCTAAACAGTATCCCTTGAAATGATTTCATTGAGAGGGATCCCTTTCTTCTGAGGAGTTTGGCATTAAAGCTTCATGTGTGTTCAGTATTTGGCTCCCTTCAGAGGGCACAGTTAGCTCCAGTTGTGTCACTGCTGCTGGAGACAGACATGTGCTGCAGTAAGGGAGCACAACCCAGGGGTTCAGTTTGCTCTGAAATAATCTCTATAGCTGCCAGTGCCCAGTGCTGCCTTGGCTGCATTTGAGCTGCTCCCATGCAAGCTGAAGTCCTTGTCTCCAGAATGTGTCAATGGGATCATTCTGTAATTTGTATAAGCGAGCAAATCAGAAACCTCCTTATATTTGCTGCTTATCATTAAATAAAGTGACATAGCCAATATGCTTTCACCACCTCTGCATTTCTGCTTCCATTATTAAAGCAAATACCTGGGGGTAGGCAGCACTTTCTCTATTTCTGACCTCATCCAAAGCTTTTCTATGGAGCTTTTCCTTTTTCTCCTGACTGCTCTGGCTCTCGCCAGTGTCATTTTCCATTGCCCTGCCACAAATGCTAAAAGATCTCCTGCAGGTGAGACTACAGACCATGATCCTCATGGGGTGTAACTGATGTAGGCCCAGATCAACAAAAGGAATGAATGTTTCTAAACACATCTGCAAATATGGGTGGTTTTGATTGTGAATTGTTGGACTTAGCAGATTTCAGCATGCCAGTGCTAAGACTGTGATACATTTTCAGAAAACTGATGGTAGTAGATTTTAATTTAAAATTTTCAATGGAAGATCATGGAAATACTTTGAAATACAAGACAAATTTGTAGTGGCAATTTATTGATCCAAACAGACCTCTCAGTCATGTTCAAAGTCAAATCAGACAGGCTTTTCCCCCCAAAGGAGCAGGCTACAATGGCACATTGCGTGCCATCCGTTCTTGCTTCTCACAATGGATATTAAAATTACAATTCCCAATAAATGGAAGGAAAAAGAAAAATGTAAGACTAATACTTAGCTTGGTACAGTGTAACTGTAAATGACAAATGAGAGCCCTTATATGCACTATTTACCTGGATTACTTAAAAATTTAAAAAAAGAAATGTCAAAAGGGTTGCAAATTTTTACTGCAGATGAATTCATCTTGACTCTATGTAAGCAGTACTATTTAAACATTCAATAAAATTTATTATTTTTTCTAAAATTTGAAATTTGTGATAATCACAAAATGGAAAAAAATTCTATTTTGAATGGAATTTGTTTTTACTTGGAAATGTAAGAACATAGAAGTCTGATGGTTGTAAAAAACCATTTGTTTATCAAGTCATAAATATATTTTTACCTAGGTAACACAAATAGGAATTGAAGCTGTGTGAGTTAGATAAAGCACAATTTATAGAGCATTTAACTTCTAAAATGATTTTATGAGTTAGATCGTTACACTTTTCTTGCTTTACAGAAAGTTCTATTGGCTAAGGACCTGCAATAACCTTTGCTCTATCTTCTTGTTGCAAATACAGTGCCATGAAATAGATGGATGCAGTAAACAGTCTGGTGGGAACAAATCTCATTAAATGTTTATAGTGTGGAAATGTATCTCGGAGCTTACCCAACAATCTAGTATCTAGATGTTTTGCAATATCATTCTTCTTTTGCCAGTGCTGGCACTGTGAAAGTTATTAAAGATTTATAGGTGAGGAAACCACCAGTAAAATTAGAGCAGCTAACTCTTAAATCAGTAGATTCTCAACAATTTCTCTTAAAGGCTCTCTATAACTACTGTGTCATTTGTAAATAAACACAAAATTGTAACTTTAACATTTAATTGCATAATAAGATCTGTGAAAAGAGTGTGTGGGTGCAGGTTATCTAATGCTTTTCCCTAGTCTTGTATCTTAGGAATGCAAAGAGATTTTTCAGAAAATGATGCAGGTCCTGCATGCCTGAGTCTCTGCTGGCGTGCTCAGCTGCTCTGTGGTCCGTGAGTGACTGTGGCCATCCAGCTGAGCAGTTACATGTGAGATGCCAAAGGGCTGCAAATCACTTCAGAACTTCACCAAACGCAGTCAAGTTGCTGCATACTCATGGGCCCTCTTTTTTTCCTGGATCAGACCAGTGAGGGAGAAAACAAGGGTCAAGTCCTTCCTCTTAAGTGCTCCCTTATATTTGAGACTTTAAACTACTTAAGAGTAGCTGATCACTGTTTAGCCTGTTAAATCAGACCCACCAGAGACTGCTTCTCGTGTGTCTGGTGTCTTCTCATTGAGTCTTTCCCATGTGGATGTTCTGGTTATGAATAAGTAATGGTTTTTCTGGCTGTTACTGCCTACATTTTTTTTTTTTTTTTTAATTCAGAGATGAACCATAGTAGCTTTCTGTCCAGTGCTATTTGTCCATCTTGGTGTAAACTTTCTCCAAACTGTCTCCCAAAGGAGGACATTTCTGTTTTGGGTCAGCTGAGATTTGAAGGCAGTAATTTTTCTAGCTAATTGGATAACTGGCTGGGGCTGCCAGGTGTGTCTCAGTCTTCCCCAGTCAACAAAACTGTTTTTTCTGCAGCAACACTTCAATGTTCTACCTGCCAGGTGTGTTTTGCATTGCAATGGACACCCTGTGTACAGGTTGGCTTTGAGGGGGCTGCTGGAGATACAGGAGCTTTAAGGGAAGCTGCTGCTGCTGCTGCAGTGAGGAGTGGCCACAGGGCACAGCTTGTGCAGATGTGAGGTACCCCAGAACACCTGGGTATTAAGGGAATGAGGGAGGCAGTTTCAAATCTCTAACACAGACTCGTTGAGTCTCCTTGCCTCACTCTTTAAGCTTTTATCTTATGGTGCTCTAATGGAACACTTCCATTTCTAGCTTAAGCTAGGCAGTCCCTGAAATTGTCCTGTTAAATCTAATTTTAAAAAATAAATCCTCCAGTTTACAATTAGTCTGGCACATACTGGATAAGCGTGGATAAGTTCTGATTTACCTAAATTCCACATCTGGGTATGTGGCATAGTTTTCTTGTTTAATATTTCTTCTGAAAGCTTGAAACCACCTATGGATGTGATGTAAGAGGTGAACGGGTGTATGTGGAATGTAGGTTTGGAGATCAGGACCATAATGACACAGTTTCAGCTGTTCAGTGACATTAACAATTACTGGTTTGAATTTCTTCAAATGCTGAAGCTCAAATACACTGACTTTCACGTTTCACGAAAATCTCGTAATTCTCCTTTTCTTTCTCTTTAGAATATTTGCTTGCCACAAAAACGTAATTAATTTTATCAAGCCAGAAGAGTTGTTTGCTTTTGTTTACCCTACCTACTGAAAAGTAAAAGGACACTTATGTCTATGTCCTTTGGAAAAATAATCGTTAAACAAAAGCTGCAGTTTTTATCTTTGCCCGTATTCAGCCTGTTAAAAGTGCCAGTAGTGACTTTCTGCCACAGTGTGGGAATGGTTAGACTAAAACTCAATAGAATTAGACTGCTTATGTAATCTGACTCAACCTTCTCAGCTGTGAGGTAGCACTGCTCGCTCTGAATTAAATCCAGAGGTTCTCCTGATCCAGAGGTTCTCCTGACCTGTAAAAGACTAAAGTTTATAGGCACTGGACCTCTCTTTCAAACAAACCTGAAGCTCTGGTCTGAGATGCTGAATGGCAGAGAGAACCTGGGTTTGTCCACAAATGACCTCTGTGTGTAGTCCCACTAGGGAGAAGGGAATCTGTCACCATCAAAAGTGTTTTGGGGGCTTCCAGTGAAAAGGGCACAGCTGGGAAGCATAATGTCACTGCAGTTCCTGCAAGTAAGAAATAAAGCAGCAGCTTCATTGAACTGACTTTTCTTATCTCTACTCCTCGTTTTTTCCAGAATTTGATAGTCCTGGACCCTCTGGCAGTGAACGAGGGGAAGGTGAGGCCGTCCCTGGAGCAGCGGCTGGAGGCGATCATCAGCGGGGCGGCGCTGCTGGCCGACTCCTCATGCACACGGGACACGCACCGTGAGCGCATCATCGCTGAGTGCAGCGCCATCCGCCAGGCCCTGCAGGAGCTGCTGGCAGAGTACCTGCACTGTGTGAGTACCACGGGGACACTGGGCAGAGTACCTGCACTGTGTGAGTACCACGGGGACACTGGGCAGAGTACCTGCACTGTGTGAGTACCATGGGGACACTGGGCAGAGTACCTGCACTGTGTGAGTACCGTGGGGACACTGGGCAGAGTACCTGCACTGTGTGAGTACACCAGGGACACTGGGCAGAGTACTGTGGGACAGACAACCTCTGCTCTGTGAGTACTGCTGGGGTGCTGGGCAACACGGGGCCTCTGAGTAACACAGCACAGGGCCACTGAGTAACACAACGTGTGGCCCCTGAGCAGCACAGCACAGGGCCACTGAGTAGCAATGCAGGGTAACTGAGTAATACAACCCTGGGCAGCTGAGTAGCACAGGGCCTCAGGGCTGCCTCAGCGCCTCCTGTGCAGGGAGCTCTGCGTTTAACCAAGAATAAAATTACAGTTTAACCTGCCCTTTAAAAGGTTGAAAGGGAGGGTTTTCTCCAGAAATCTAAGCAAAAACTAAATGCACATCACCAGAATGAGTCTGAATTGTATTATATTGTATTCAAGAAGTCTGTGGAAAATGCCATACCACAGATAAAATGGACATGTTTAGATTATTTTATGATTGTTGTGAACTGTCACTGGTTCAGAACAGACAATCCTTCATATGCCATAAACAAGAATTTCTTCCAAATACCACTTTCTAGACTGGAGTTTGAAAATGTAGTCTCCATTCCTGTAGAATGCAACAATTTAAATAATAATTTCTTAAAAGGTAAGCAGTCTGTTAGTGTTGTTTTCAAGTAGGGTGTTGACACCAGAAGAGGAGCAGAACACCAATTTACAAGTGTTAGAATGACTAAATTGCTATATTGGGAAGACAGGAGTGTTGGGTAAATCCAGAAATCTGGTTGTCTGACATGCTTGTAGCTATGAATTATTAGAAAAGGAATGTAGTTTGCGTTTTCAAAGTGATTTTTCTTTTGGATTTGAAGAATGGATTTGACACTTGTTACATCTGGCAGGCAAATGTTGAAACAGTGAAGACTCAATATTGTTAATATGGGTACACAATGTTAATCTCATGCTTTTCATCTGTAAACATTTTCTGTAGGCATAATGTTCTTTTCTAAAGATACCTCAGGATGATTCATCAAGCAAGCACATTGAGAGAACAATTGTGTGAAACAGATATTTGTTCCCTTTTTGGGAAGCTGAAATTCCTTTCTGTTTTCTAAGTCATGGCAGTTAAAACAGTCTGAAGCTGTTCTAATGAGATTGTTTGCTTTGTCTTACTTTATTGTCCTTAGGATAATGTAGTGTAGAATAATCTATACATATCAGATTTTTTTTTTCATCTCACAGATATTGTACTTTTTTGATATTTCTCTATTTATTGGAGTTTAGAGATGCTTTATTAAAGCCAAGTTGTGCTTTCAGGCATTATACCAGAGAATGGTGCTATAAATTCTTTACTCAAAATACTGTTGAATGCAGCCTTAGTTCTTGAATCTCCCTGGAAGTGCTTTATACATGGGTTAGATAGTGAGATTTCTTCAGCTCTGTTTGCTTGGAATATAAATCTTCAGTATGTTGTTGTACCAGATTTCTCTTGCAATGTCTTTTCTAGGGTGGGTCCTGTGTAAAACTGAGAGTTTTGTACAGGAAGGCATCCACCTTTAGTGATTGGACTTTAATGATCTTGAAGGGCTTTTCCAAAATAAATGATTCCATGATTCTAGAACATGTGGCAGGATGCAGATGTGGTGAACAGCAAAAATCCAAAAGATTGCTGGGTTTCTCCCAAGAACACTTTCCTATATATCTCTGGTGTGAAAGTACTAGATTTTAAGTCAAATGGTTTTAAATTCTTAGACTCTTGAAACAAAACTGTAATGGTCTTTTCTACTGCAGAAATAATCATGGCTTTAGAGGTACACAATATACAATAGGTGGAAAAGAATAATACATAAACCCACCCCACTGACTTGAGAAAGTCAGAAGGCAGCTATTGAAATATGACAGTAAGGGAAAGTGTCATAGAATTTTCTGCAGAACACAGTGACTGCAAGGTGGTAAAGACAAGGAAGAAGAAAGGAAAAAATACAGATGGTTTAAAGGTATGAGGTTATATAACAGGAGGGAATAAAAAGTTTTTAGTTTCTTTTAGAGCTCTTGTATCTTTTTACACATGTATTACTGAATGGAAATGTTCCCACTGACAGTAGTTTATGGCTATTACTGAGACTGTGTTAAATAAGTTTTTCAATGAGAAGATTATCAGATGTCAATTACTTTATTTCACAGCTCTAACTCCCTGAAGAAGAGATGATAGATCCAGGGAACAGTGCTGATTTCTCAGTGTTTTTTGGCTCTTCTATTAGCAGTTTCAATAAGCCAGGCCTGGGAATTGAATGAGCTGTTAAGATGATGACAGCTATTTGTTACCATAGCACAGTTTAAGGGTCATGATTCCCTTGCTCTCCCTGGGAACACTGTTGTACTCCACAGGTAAGTGCTCTGTCTGTGGAGTCCCACATGGGTATTTGTGTGTATTCCCTCCTGGCCTGGGCCCTGTGCTGCTCCAGAGCCTCTGTGCCACAGCTGGTTTGTGAGAGTGGAAACTTCTCCTTGCCCACAGCCCAGCCAGGGCGTGCTCTCGTCCTGCTTTGAGCTCCTGTGTGTGGCTCCAAGCACGACCTCCCCACTGCAGTTCCATCCCTCTGCACTCCCTCTCTTGAGCTGTTCTAGTCAGCTGCTCCAAGGGTTTGTTTTTCTCCACATGGGCTCCTGTTTCTCGCTGGCATGATGGCTTGATTGCTTTCCTTAAGGCTTCTTCCTGAGTGTTGCCAGTGGGAGCTGCTTTGCCTCACCCAGAAAGTGCCACCTCCACAGATCCTCCTCTGGCAGCTGCTCTGCCAGGAGGCTGCATTGGTGACATCCAGGGTCTCTCTGGCTCTGGTGCTGATGGTGGATGTGCCCTGCTAAAAATTGAGCTTAAACCACTGCCAAGGACTTGGGGGGCCTAAATTCTGTGTAGGTTCTGCATTGTCTGTTCCTTTGAAGCTAGGCCTGGTGCTTGAACTTGAAAGGAACTAGGAACATGTCTTTACAAACAAACTGTGGGTCTACTGGTAGATAAAAATAGCAGTGAGAGATAGAGAAACAGTGGGAAGGATTCCACTGATTGAGGAATGGAATGAGAGAGACTTGTCTTTACAGACAAACTGAGAGATGAAAGAAACAATGGGAAGAATTGTGAATTCCATAGAATTCCACTGATTGAATCAAGGAAAAGAAAAAGGTGGGGGTTATACATTAGAAGGGGGCCATATGTATTAGACATTTTGGAAAATCAGTACCTCTCAAGTGCCTCAGGCAGTGGGGAAGAGAGAGGGACCTGCGGCCAGGAAATCGGGATAAAACGGAGGCTGCCTCCTCCAAAATTTGAGAGACCCCATGGGAAATGCCCCATGGCCTCTCCCTTTATTTGAATGGAGTTACAGGACTCCTCTGTCTCCTTTTTGGGCATAAACCTCTGGTGTCTGTGCATTAATTTTCCTGACAAACTGTACAGGAACTAAGGATTTATTAGCCCTAATACTTGAAACAGTATAAGGAGTATGGCTTTAGTGGTTCCTAAATTTGTTGGTTTTTTTTTTTATTTTCCTCAATTATTTAAAGTGTCTAATAAGCCTCAAGGGAATGAAGATTAAGAGCTTGTTGGTGTCAGTGATAATTTTTTTAAAATTTTTTTTTAAGAGTTTTTAATGTAAGCTGGGAGAAACATCTTTTCAGAAGATACTTGCTTTTATGTGAGTGTCTGTTTTTCACAGAGGTTTTATCACAGTAAATGGTGCAATGGAAAGTGAAGCAAAATGCTCTCAAGAGCCTATAAGGTTTTCTGTTCACAGGGTAATTCAGACACATAGTAATTACAAAGTATTTATAATTCTTCTGAAAGGCAGCAGGGTTTTTTCTGATTAGTTTAAAAAATTCTTCAAAATTATTTGTGTAGTATTGTTATCCTTTCTGAATTTTACTTATAGACATATGTTGTTAGGGGATATATTTGCATTTTAGGACATCCAGGAACAGGAATTGCTGCTGTGGGTTTGGATATCTTATCAATGGCAGAATCATACTGTAGTGTGGATAATAATGGAATAATGTATCCACTGGAGCATTTATGTTGTTCTAGTAATAAGCACTTGCTTTTTCCTGATGACGAGCTCTTGTCCCTTCATCCTTTCCAATGAGAAGTTACTGAACTCAGTGGAGTGCAGCAATATGAACTCCATGTTTCCTGAGTTGTGCTTTTACTCAGTCACAGTAAGGATATTCCCTTCCCTGGGGGTCACAAGGGATAATGGAGTTGTGATTGAGTGTGAGTGGAAGTGGCTGTTGTGAGCAGCACGGAGGGGCTGCAGGTGCTGCTGCTCTGCCATCCTTAAATAGGGAGGTGTGCCTGAGCAATTATTCTGCATCCTCCTCTGGCTTTCAGTGAAGATCACCCCTGCATTGTTAGGGCTGCTAAAGAAAGGTCAGATATACTGATAATATGAGAGCTGCTTTCTTGAACTGAAACCTCCTTCCTGTTTCAGTGTTGTTTCGTGATATTTGAGCTTCATTAGATTTAGTTCTTAGTTTCTCAGCTTATTGTGGCTATAAGCTGGAGATACATATATGTATGTGTATATATATATATATATGTGTGTGTGTGTCTGTGTGTGTGTGAGTGTATTTTACTGATCAGTTCTGAATTCACTTCTTCTCGTGTATTCCAAAAATGTTTGTTTCTTAACTGGGTTTTTATGTCATGATTACCTAAATGTTTGGGTCAGACATGGGTAATTTAGTTGGGATGTACCTGTGGCTCTTGTGCCACAGGTGGTGGCAGCTGCTATGTCCTGCTGTTCCACAGCTGTGCCATGTGTGTGGCAGGGAGCAGAGCCAAAGCAGCCCTTGTCACACCAGCCGTGCTTCCATTTAAAAAATGTGATGAGAATAATGATACATTTTACCTTGAGGCAGATCAGGAAGTGAACTGAAGTTGCCCACCTCGTACATATTCATATTGCTGCTAATCAAGCCCTGGCCATCCGTGTAGCCTAAGGGCAGGCCAGCTGAGGCTGAGCAGGAACATCCTGTGCTCTGTGGCAGAGCTCAGGAATGATCAGGTGTGCCCTGTATTACATATAGGGCATCCTTGAACCTTGCTGGGAGTGCAGCTCCTGGAGCTTTATCAAACTGGCTTCCCTCAAGGCTCCAAAGCCTTGTCCTTCCCCACCGGGTTGTGTCCACAGCTTCTGGGTGTGAGACCTGTTGGGATCTGAGCACATCAGCTGGAGTGCTGTGAGGATGAGACAAGGAGCTAGGATCTCTGAAGGCACAGGGCTAACTGGGACAGGGGGTGAGCCCTTTAGGAAAAGAGGGGCAGTGCAGAGCCTACTGTGGCCATGGGGAAGATCCAGTTGTGGGAAAGGGGTCACAGTGGATAGCTGGGACTTGGGCTGTTGTGTCTCTCTAGATTTCAGACTCTGCCTGTTCACTTACTGGAACCCGAGCATTGCAAATTCAAACCCAAAAAATGGGTGGAAAACCAGGAGGTTTTGTTCATTGGTGGTGTGGTTCTGGGCCTTGCTCTTTGCCTCACCCCTTAAATTTGATTGCTGTGGAGTGCTAATGCCTTGCTCTACCTCTGTATTGAGTACTCTTCAACAACAGCTTAAGGTCTGACCCACTGTCTGGATGTGGAGACTGTGATTGATTATGTTTTTTTGTCGTGTTTTATTGCCATTCTTACTCTTGGAAAGTGGAGGGATGTCCAGATGCCTCAAGCATACTGATACCTCAGCTTGTACTGACTTGTACTTCGTGGTTTCCTGATGAAGACTTTTAACACTTCCCTGGGTTGCCAGTGACACCTGAGGAGGTAAAAATAGGGGACAGTTTGACTTGTCCTTTGTGGTTACTTCCACTTTATTTCACAAATATGTAACTCACAAAGCTCTGTGTAGCTGCTCTCTGAAGAACTGAGCCCAAAGTTGGTAGACTCGACTAACAGGGAGTTTGAAGAAATTCCTTCTTAAAATCTTCAAGAACAGAATGGCTGTTGTTTATTCATGGAAGAGGTTGAAATAACTGACTTCTTGAAATCCTTTGTTTTAAATTCTTTTTTTATTTCTGAGCAAATAAGAACCACTTGTATTTGTGCCTTTTTACAAAAAGAGTGGATTTGAATGTTCTTACTTTACTGTCCTCTTCATACTCAAATGTTTTAAGAAGACTGGTGTTCCAGAGAAGTTTAAAATTGAGGTATATCAAAATATAAACTAGAAGAATTTCCATGTGTGGGTGGGAAGTGTCACTCAGTTCTTTTCTTATTCATGGCTTTTTTTTTTTTACTTTATTGAATATTATGTTTTTCAAAAAAAGATGTATTCCAGTAAAATTGGTATGCCTATATGGTATATTATGCTGGCATTTATGCAAGAAAATATGTAGTTTTCCTGATTCTGTTGTTCACATTGCCTGAGTAGTTGATTGAGTTGACTTTGAACACTCCTACAGAAGATTTTCTTCTGTTTTGTATGCAGTACATGTAACTGAAAATTATTTTTTAAATGTTAACTTTCAGTGAACATTTTGTTTTATGGGGAAATTAGATATGAATTGTTAAGGAGGAGGATCTTAAGTGTACTTAAAGACAGAAGTAGTCTAGTGAATTCCCCAATTAGATTTATAGCAGAAAAATAAGCTGCAGTCAAATGAACTTGATTAGAGATGCTCTTCCAGACTTTGCAGTAATCTGGGATCTCTGCATGTGAGCTGGAGAAGGATAATGAAAGCTTTTCTCTCCTTAAGCCCCGCTTTTCATTGAACAGTTCTGAGCCCAGCTATTTCAGGATTAATCAGATCTGAACTTGAGGCTTGCACTGGAGTAACGTAGTGTGAGGAGTGACTTGGGGCTCTGTGGAGGATGATTCACTGTGAGTCAGCCATTTGTATTTAGGATACCTGGCAGTACTGAAAATACATTGGGTTGCTGAGGACTAATTTCTTTTTCAAGCAGCCTTCAATAAAGCAGCATTTGACCTCCCCAAGATGAAATAAATCCTTGATTATGGTAATAGACAAGCATTAAAAATAATCAAGTATTTGTTAACTCAGCATCTACCTATCTGTTGAGTTTACATGAATTTTCCTATTTTTAGAGTTTATTGAAACTGGTGTTACTAAGATTTTTCTCAACTATTTTCCTGTTTTTTTAGAGGATGTTAGACTGGTCATTTTCTCAAATGTCAGGGTGCCATTTCTGGGACTGCTACTGAAGTCTGCTGTTTCAGATGCATTTATCTTGGTTTTTATCCTCTGGCATAATGCAGCTGATTCTTTGTGTCCAAGTGCATTTCTAGATTTCTTTCTGTTTCAGGTTGAAAGTTCCTTTTTGTTTCTGTAAGTGTTCTAATTTAAAAAATCAATCATAATTGGATAGTTCAGGGAATTCTTCATAGAAGGTTGGTGTTGTGGGCCCATCCAAACCCCAAACCAGCCTGGCTGGAGCTGACTCTGCTTTAAGCAGTGACTTGGACTGGATAATGTCCAGACATTGCTGCTGCCTTCAATCTGTGGAGTCTGATGTTAAATATTTGAATAAATTCCAATGTTTGTGCCCTGTCCTGGATGACCCTGCCAGCTCCTTTTAATATACAGTAAATCCCATTATTTACTAATGGAAGGTTGAAAGATATTCAGATAATGAAGCCAGGACAAGAAGTTACGTAAAGTAGTAAAAGGAAAGCTTCTTTCATTAGAATAATCTCTGGTAATTTTCAGATGATGAAAGCAAAGTAGTTCCTGTGTTAAATTCTGTTGTAATGAATCCTCTCTATAAAAAAATTCCTTGTAGAAGTAATTTGGGAAGTGGTTGATTAAAAGCTGTCCCTAAGAATTTCATCACACTATTGTTGAGGTCTATGCATGGCTGAAACCTAATGCTTTTCCTATAGTTATTTGGATTTAAGATATTGTAACCATATTAAGATGTTGTAACCATTTAAGATATTGTATGCCAGCAACCCATGAGATGTTGCACTTCTTTATTTTTCACCAGAAGTGACTGCTCTTTAATAGAAATGGAGATACCTGCATAGTTGTCAGCTGACTTCTGGGCTGAATTTCTTGCCTAACTTCTCTTGATCTTTTTTAATGAGGAATGAACAGTAGAGTTTTATGTGAAATAGCTTATGGTCACTTTGCATGAAATCAGTACTGTGTCATATTGCAGAAAAATTGTAATTCTTCGTCTGAATTGTTCAGCCAGATCTTAAAACAGTGACTTAAGGGAGATAGGGAACTAGTAAGTCCCAATTCCACATTTCCATCTTCTTTCTGAAAAGAAAAAGGCTTAAAACCCAAAGCCATATCTTTGGTCACCAACAGCATTTATTGACACTTCCCTTTTATTTTAACTTTCCTTTTAGTGGATTCATTTCCAGTTGTTGTTTGTTGTTCCTGTCTGACGTGCTACTCTTCTTTCCTTAATTAAGTAAAATAAAGAGGAAGAATATAATTTTGCATAATTGCATTTATGACCAATATGTATGATCAGAAGGTTGGCAAAGTAAACAACTGAACCATCCCCCCCATCATATTAATAAAAAAGATGTGCTTTAATCCTTTGAAGACCAGCTCTTCTCAAGAACTGCCTCTCGTGGTTGTTTTCTAAGCCTGTGTTGCCAATTGGCACATTTTCTTTCTCTCTGAGCATACAAAGAAAATAAGTATCTTAAATCAGACAGCTGCGGTGCTTAGTAGAATACATTAAATAAATGATTCTAATTGCAATATTTACTGGAAAATCCTTGCTATCTTAGGTTATTCTAATTGTCTTGAACCATTGTTTCATTATCAGGAGAAAAAAAAAAAAAAGGAAATTTATACAAAGATGGAAAGAAATGATAAGTCAGCTACTTGATTAGGAACTGTATTCAGGAATAATCTAGGATTATCTTTTCTATCCAGTAGCGATGTTTCTAATTTTTTCTAAACCCTAATATTGTACAGGAGGAATTATCAGTCCCTAAAAGAAGATAAGTGGCAAAGGAATCCCTCCCTTCATTTTCTTCAATATATTTAGCTCTTTGCAGGAGAAATAAAGAATAGTAATCAATTTTTATTCCATGTAAATACGAGAAAATAAGAAATAAAATAATTACATACACCCCAGCAGCAGGTAATAGTAAACAAAACTGGAGCCCAAGGTAAATATCTTCTTTTGGAACTTGAGCACTGCATCATTAACGTGCCTTTCCTGATTGTGCACGTGCACACAGGAGAGAGCACATGCATGTGAGCCACAACCATTTTGGTTTTATAATGCTATTTCCAGTCTACTGCTGGCAGTAATAAGGGGATGAGATAGGGGAAAACTTTGCAAAGTTCCTCTAGAAAGTGTGAACCAAAGGAGTCCAAAGAATGAGCAGGTAAAGGAAATGTGGAATGCTGTGTGACAGCTTGTAGCTATTTGCTAAGGAGGTAAGGTCATCATGGCATTTGGGATGTGTCCCACACTTGGCAAGGAAATGGAGGATTTGTTGCTTAGCTTTCAAGTAATCAGAAAAACATGTTTCTAATTTGAAAAACAAGAGGCCTAATAATCTGTTGGATTCTGTCAGCCACCTCCTGTGTTCAGCTGTACATTGAAGCAAGACTTTGACATGAAATGCACTGGGATGTGGGAGGTGATGCTGACAGATATTGCCAAGGCTGTTTGCAGTTTCTTACCTGTCTTCTCCTGCCTGAGCAGCTGGGGAACAGCTGACCAGATTGTGGAGAAGAAGAATTATCCTGGATGCCAACAGGAAAACAGAGTGCTGCTGCACATGAGTGAGCATGCAAAATGTGAACAAAGCCCTGGTAAGGCTGCCAGGTCCTGAGGCTCTTTGGCTCCTCATTTATTGTGATCCTTGGAACACCTGCCTCTCTCAGCTGCAAGAATGGAATTTTTGTAGAGCAAGACTGCTCAGGGACTGGTACCTCCAAGTTCTTCTCAGAAAAACTGGGAACGGCATATCTGAAACTTTCAGAGTTTGGTCCCAAGGCTGACTTACAGAGCTGGCAGGGCATATGCCTGTGTTTTGTCAGAAGATCTGTTGTGCTTTCTCTGTTTCCATGGAAGATTTTGCTTTTGATAAATTGGCAAAATTTAATAGAAGAAAGCTTCCTCTAGAGAATCTCCAGCTGTATTCCTGATTTCTAATGCTGTGTTTCAGTTTTTGCTCTGTTTTCCACTTAGTCTGTAGCGTTGTCTACACCGTTTTATATGTCTGGTAGAATTATGAGCAAATAGTACACCCTCTTTTTCTCATTCCACATCTGGATGAAATGTGATTGGCAAAGGTCAGATATTAAAATTACTTGCTTGGCATTTATTTACCAGATGCAGATCTGGTAAAGTACTATTAAAGACCTAAATAGCTATTACAACTTAAACAGGGAGGCTGAGAAAATGACCAGGATGAATGTGCTTTAGATTTTTGTTTTGATCACTAATTAAGGAAGTTTTGGGGTTTTTTTTGTCCTCTAGCTTATTCTTGGAGCGAAGAGTCTGTGTACCCCTGTGATACAGGTCTGTAGGGCAGTCTGTAAATCTGGAATCATCCATTTCTGGCAGAGCTGGAATATGATGTTTTCCTCGTGTTCCCTGTGGCTGAGGAGGTGAATGAGGTGGAGGGAACAAGCAGTGTCCTGGGATTGCTCTGTAACACAGTGCTCCCCTGGTACTCCTGGGGAACCATCTGGGAATCTGTGCCTTCCCCCCAGGCCTGGCTGCTGCAGACATGGATTTTTAGGTGTCTTTAGGCCAGAATGGCTCTTTGCTCCTTTGCCCAAATAGCCTATTCTGAGCAAGAATGATGCAGCATGGCACAGCCTGAGCAATATGGTCTGATCAGCACCAAAGGCTTCTTTGCTCAGTTAGAAGAAAGAAGTAACCTGCAAATTTAGTAGTGAAGAAAAGGGTAGAAATCTGAGCACTGGAAGTCATTTAGAAGGAGGTAATAGGAGGGAAAGTAAAGACCTTTCTAAATGGGGGACAGGACCTCAAAAATACTCTGTCTTTCCAGCCTGCTTCAGGCTTTCCTGTAAATAGTTTGATGGGAAAAATTAATGCAGATATTAAGGCAAAGTGAATATGTGCCAGAAAGAGTTCAGGAATATTTAAGAGAGGAGCGTGTGAACCATTGGCCTTGATTGTAAAAATCTGTGAGGAATTAATATTTCCAGGTAACGAAAAAAGCCAACTTTATCTTAACAGATAAATTCCTTTATTGAGGGAATTCATAGGTCAGTCCCTCTAACTTGGATAACTGTGAAGAAGCTGCAGCAAATCCTTATATATTCAGTTCCTAAAACTGCTCAGGATAAGAAGGTGGTGCTGAGCCACAAGCATCTATTTCCAAAATGTTTTGTCAAATACATGTAGTTCTCTGACAGAATAGCTGGCTGGGGATTAAAAAGGAAGCTGTAAACTGATATAATGTTGCACACTGAGAGGATGTTTTCATAAGCCAACTTGAGAAGCACAGTTATTGTGTAAGGAGAGAAAATACAGGTCACTGAAAAGCAATGTTCCTAGTGAACTGGTATTTATTCCACTGCAGGTTAATTTGAGATAGCTTAATGAAGTGTCATTCTGCAAGGACTGGCCTGGGACCCATGTGTATGGTGTACTTTCATTAGTAATAAATGAAATTAAAGTGAATAAATGGCTTAGGGAATGAAAAGAGGAAATGATTGAGAATTTGAATGATGCTACCCTGGTGCGACTTCAAAGGATTTTATAGGTCAATAAAAACATTACCTTTTTTTTGGGGGGGGGGGGGGGGGGGGTGGTTGGTTTTTGGTTTTTTGTCGTTTTTTTTTTTTTTGTTGTTTAGTTTGGAGAAATGGTCTGAAATCTGTCAATTGAAATGATAAGTACAAACAATTACCCTTGGGAAGAAGTTCACTGTACACATAAAAATGCAGGGTTTGTGGCTTAACAGTGGTACTGCTCTACAGCTCCCAAAGCCATATGGAAATCAGCAATGAAATGAACTGTCCGTAGGGCTCAGCTCAGTAGGAAATTTTGGGCATCACAGCTTAAGAATAACAAGGACTGGAAAGAGGAGTAAAATGAAGCAAGGATTTGGGAACTTATAAAAAGGAGGAAGCAGCTGACTCAGTGTAACTGAGTCTGTGTAACTTTAGGAAGAGGTGGAGGAGAAGAGGAACATGCTGATATTTTCAGATATGGAAGAGGTTTTTATAAGGCTTATGCTGTTAAATTATTCTCTATATCCTTTCAGAGAAAGACAAATGTAACTGGCAAAATGCAAAATTGGGTAAAAAACCCCAAGCATGAAGGTGAGTGAGCACTGGAACAGTTCCCTTAGGAGGCAGTCATGCACTCAGGTGGGACTGGTTGGGCTGCCCAGTATCTGCCTGGGAGCACAGGGAATGTGTGGGCTGGTTCAGAGTGCTGGGGATGCACAGAGTGCCCATGAGCTCCCTCTTAGCCCCACTGATTATTGATTTACAGGTTTCTGAAAGTAATATTCCCAGTTGTCATGCTGCATTTTCTTATTACAAATTGCTTTTCCCCACAGATTACTGTAGGTTTGTAACAGAGAATGCTTTTTTGATGCAGTGATCAAAACGAGAGTGAAATTTGGTGGGGCTTTTAGATTTCCAGGCCATCTACAGATAATAATCTGTCCTTTCTACAATTCTGTGTTCAAGCATCTGGGGAAGGCTGGTTAATAAAAGAAGCTATTAATAGTTGTAGTGATACTAGGAGTTTATTTTCTCATGAGTTATTTGCATGAAAATAGTACATTTAACAATGATTCAGCTTATCATATCAGCAGGAGATTTTGTATCCTGACAAATTTATAAGTACATTAGAAAGATTTATCTAAATTTAATATTTCAGGATCCACCTAAACATTTTGTGTCTTATAATCTGTTCATAAACTGGAACTTAAATACAAGAAATAGAAAATAGGAATTTTGCTCTACAAGATTAAAACTTTAGCAACCAAATTACATTTGTGTAATGTAATATGTGAGCTGCTCTCTCATACTAACATGTTTTTCTGAGGAGAATGGATATGCACTATTAAAGGAAAAGCCCCAACCAACCAACTCTTTCTGTGATTTTGTTGCATGGCAGAAATCCCCAGTAATTTCCTAGTGCTGGAACAAAGCCAGGTGAGGAAGCTGCGAGAGGAGCACGTTGTGGCTGGGGGACACCTGCAGGGCAGGAGGCTGCCCCAGGCTCCTGTGTCTCTAGGGAATGGACCTTGCCCAAAACTTGAAGGGAGGGAATTTTCCCTGGGCTCTGGAGGAGGCTCTCCAGGACTGATGCAGACCAGGGTGCTGCTGCCGGGCATTGGGCTGGGAGGTGAGGAGGGAGTAAGCTGTTCATGGCAGGGTAGAGATGATGGGGACACAGTCCCTGGGTTCACTTGGCCATCTGAGCTCTCTTTCTCAGAAAGTTGAAGTGTTCCATAGTCTTCCTGTTCTGATAATCAGAAAACTGAAGCAAACCCAGCTTTAGAGATGGAGGATGCCTCTGCTCCAGGCACCCAAAAGGAAAAGCTGGTCCTGTGCCTCCCCAGCACCCTGTCACACCCTGGCTTATCCCCAGCACAGAAATGTGTCGGTGGTGAGGGGATTTTGTGCCACTCAGTGCAGAGCTCCATTCCTCAGGAGCTTCTGCCAAACTGCAGGAGAGTTCTTATAGGAGAGCTGTTCAAAGAATTGTGTCTGCAAAAGCAGCAGCAGGCAAACTGAGCAGGGCACGGTGTTGAAGCTGGGTCTCCTGAAAGGTCCTTTGGTAGTCAGGGGTTGCTTTCACTCACTGGAATACAAGAACAACCTAAAATGTGTCTTTGTAGATAGAAGACACAAGACAGCTTGGCAGTTCTTCCAGAATTTTTACTGGTGCTTTAGGAACAAAATGATTGATTTATTCTGGAATAGATGGTAGTTTGTTTGCCTGATCTAGATGGAGCAGCTTTTTTTCCTTCCCTACTATTGGGTTTGGTGGTTATAAAAGAAGAATGACTTCATTATGTGTTGAACTGACTTTTTCCCAATAAACTTGAGAATCTAAAAGCATACTATCAAATGTCACTGTTTTATGTGATGTATTTCACAGTTTAAACCACATTTTTTTTCAGAGTTGAAATTAGAATTGTTGACATTAAGGAAATGAAAATGATTGATGGAGTGGTTTTACTTGACCGGCTGCTAATGATTTCTCATTCAGTATCTCGTTAGGGCTGAAGTCTTACATATGGCAACCTAGACAATAGCCTGAAGTTCCTGAAACCACCAAGAAGAAAAATATAAGTTATTCTGGTGCTTTTGATCTATCAACCGTGATATAAAATGTGACTTCTGATGTTCAGGGATGGAGTGATCGATAGCATAATTTTTGTCATTAAATTGTTTACTCTTTACTGAATATTACAGTGGCTCAGAGGCAGGGAGAAAGGTTGTGGAATTTCTTCCACTGGACACTTGCAGCCCTTGCTCAGGTGGAGCTTTTTGGGAGGAAGGGAGAAGGCATTTTCATTGGGAACAGCTGAAAATGCTCATCTGAGAGAAACTTCTGGAGCTTCCTAAGCTGGGGACTGGTCTGTCTTGGAGGAGACTGGAGAAAGAGGGGAATCTTTCTGTGGCTCCTGAGGGAGTTTTATAAAAGTTATGGTCTCTCTAAAACCTTGCTAAGAGCCTGAGAACAGGTTTGTAGGAAAGGGAGGGTCCATGACGAGCACGAGAGGGGTTGGCTGACCAACACTCAGATTTTCAGAGGAGGAAGGAGAAACCCTCTAATGGAATACTCACTGAGTACAGGGAATACCTCTGAAAGTGCAGGTGCATTTAATGATGAGAGCAGCCAGTGTGTTGTGGTTATTGCCTGTGTCCAGCTGTGCTGCATAAAGCTCTCATTCTGATCTCCAGTGCTAACTCCTAATTATCTCCTGTACGAGTGCAAAATCCCACTACTTGAAAATATCAAATCCTCTAAAGCCAGTGGTGGAAGTGCAACTGGCTTTAATGGAGCCACAGCATCACCTAGTTTCAAGGAGTTAAGCTCAGCTCTTGGGGCTCTTACTACTTTTTTAAAGAATGTGGTCTGTATTGAGTATTTTATGCTGCTCTTTTTTGGTTTTGCCTATATTGCCTGGCACTTTGGTTTATTGTAGTGTCTTACAAACTTAATTTGAAAAATATGCTCAGTATTTTTAAAAAACTACAGTCCTGGTTATGTCTCCCTTTTTTTTTTTTCTTTCTTTGAATGGTCCTGTGGTTTTGATGTTTCTGCTGACATTTATGATGCAAAATGGAAGAATTTCTGTAAAGCAGAAAGCTGAAATTATGGTTTGACCTAGAGTTAAAGCTGAGCAAATTAGCAAAAGAAGAACTCTTGATAACCAGTGACAATTCATCTGATTTTCTCACACATTTTTTACAAGTATTTTGTGGCAGCTGAAATTTCTGACCAGGACTAGACTCTGTCTCTTTTGGCCTCAGACTGCATGTAATTATTCAGAGTATGCCATTTCTCCTTATAGGAAGCCTTATTACCCACAGGCAGATGTGATCTATCATCTTTTCCGTCAACAATTTCCCTTTTCCCTCTACCCTGAAAGAAATCAGAAAAGATTTATAATATTCTGCAGCCCATAAACTGTGCTTCATTATCCTTAAATCACATATATCTGATTGCAAAGCTCTTATTTTTATAAAATCTTGGGAGCAAAATATTTTATGGAGTTTGGTGTGCTTTCACTGGAGGCAAAAAAAAGGCATTTTTTAAACCTAATTTTTTGCAAGTTTTTGCTGCCAATTAAAAGCTCTTTTAGACAGAAGGAAAATGATGGCTCTACCTTGAGATGTCCAGAGAGAAGGAAGGATTGGAGCAGAAGTGCCACCATCAGTTTGAAAGGTGCTGTGTCCATTGTCACTGCGCTGTCCTGATGTAACACATACCTTATTTCACAGCCCTGGCAGGTGAGAGGGCAGCTCTTGGATGCTGATGTTGTTTGTTCATCCCCTGCCCCAGAGGATTCCATTTGCTTTCAGACCAATCACTGTGAAAGAGCAACTGGATTCGTTCCCCCCATTGTCATCCCTTCCTGTTTTCCCTCCTTACCATCATGAACAGTTTCACTCTTGGCAAGTCTTCCTTCACTGAATCGTCGGGATCTTCCTTTTCCACCAGCATCTCTGTGGAGGTTTTCCCTCCTTTCTTTCCCTTTGACACATCTATCTCTTCTCCTGTTTAGAGAAATGAATTTGTTTCCTTCTTGGGTGTTTTCCTGAAGATGTTTTTCAGTGAAATGCTGATCTGTTTTGGACAGCTCTAATGGAGATATTTGCTTTGGGTGAGCAGTGACTCAGAGGTTCCCAAGGCTTGTTATGGGGAGTTCCCCCATTTCCCCTCATGCTTCATTGCTGATGTGTTTAACCCCTTCAGACATTGAACTTACAAAGCAGCTCCTCCTCTTTCAGCTGAGTTAACCATTGATGCTGCAGTATCTGTAATGAAAGTTTTGTATTTGTAATGCTTTCTTATTTTTAAAATGGTTTTCCAATGTTACCTTTATTAATTGATAGTCCAGAAAACTGTGTTGTTAATGGAAAAATACACCACTGAGGCAGACCAGTGATCAGCTCTTGATGGGGCAGCATTGTATGTCTTTACTGTCCCATCTAATTGAATTAATATTCATATCAGAAATACTTTGGTGTCTTTACATGTATTATTATTTATTAATAATTCTGCCTTTGATTTACTCTTCCACTTCCCTTGGTTTCTCTGAAGTCCTCTTAGGTGAAAGAGGCCATTAGCAATGCTATTTTTAACATAAAAGCACTTGATTGAGAGTGTAATATAGATCAGTTAGATGGTTATATTTATTTACCTCCCTGAGCAGTTTTGCAGATCTGGGTCTGTCTCTTTTTTTTCCTGGGATCAGTTACTTCTTTTAGTTCATGTGTGTAGGGCCTACTTTTTTACCCCTGTTACTGATTTCCACTCAGATATATCCAACTGATTGCTGCCATGCACAGGAGATACGTGGTACTTAAGAAGATGGAAATGGTTTTCACTTTGGGAAAGGCAGATGCCATTCTCAAGTGGTTTGCCTGTGTATATCCAGTCCAGACTTAAATTTAATCCTTCTCATCTTCTGTTTTATCTTGTGCCTTATTAGCCTGTACATGCTTTTAAAAAACAACCTTAAATATCTTCTCTCTGTAGTCCATATAAATTTTTTTTGTTTGTTTGGGTTTTTTTTTGTTTTGTTCCTGCAGCATATCTTAGTTGAATCTATGGTATTTATAGCCCTTTTCTTTACATCCTCTCTCAGGAGTAATGCTGAATTATTTCTGCATTTAAATCTTCAAGTTTTAGCTAGCAATATGAGTATTTTTTTTTTTTTTTGTAACCATTGTATTTCTGTGGCATTAACAATGCCCCTGCATAAATTCCCCTCCTCCCTCCTTATTTTGTAAAAGAAAAACTTACACACAAGCTCTCAAAACAGGTCATTAATGCTTTTTTTCTGGGAAGCAAAAAACCCCAACTTTTTTCAAAGAATAATTTTGATTTGTAGTAATATATATGCATATTACGGGAAGGAATCTTAGAATGTAATTTAGCAGTATAAGTTACACAGACTGCCTGAAAGCAGTTCTTTATTTTGGTGGGTATTTTAATTTCTTTGCTAAAGTAAAGGTGGAGCCTCAAAATGCATGCAGGTAGTGAAGAAAGGAGTGAAGGAGAGCCAAGGTGTGTGAGTGTGGGAGAGGAGGCTGGCAGCTCCTCACATTTAAACCATGAGATGGATTCTGCAGTGCAGAACAAAGGCACATCTTTCTGCCCCTTTGGGACCTAGGTACCTTCAGTGAGACTCTTTGTAGATTCAAGGAGTTATGCAGAGAAATGAAGAAATGGAAGAAAGTTTCAGGAAGAAGGCAGCACTGAAGTGACTATTTAAGCCAGGCAGGAGACAGAATTACAAAGCAAATTTTGTCAATAATGTTCATTTCCACTCAGGTTTACGAATTCCACCCCCCTGATGTAGATACTGTGTTCCCCTGGGACTGTAAGGGTTTTCAGAAGATTCCTGTAAAGACTGTGCTGGCGTCCCTGGGCCCAGTGAGGCTTCACCTGGCAGCCGGTCAGGGCAGGGAAATCCTCCACCCTCCGACACTTGCCCGGCCGTGCTTTCCTGGGTTTTTGCTTTGAGATGGGAGTGGCATCATGTTCATCCTTTCCAGAAACTTGTAAAGTTTCTGTTATAATCACTTGATGAAAATGGGACTAGGGCAGTTCATACTGGTATTTGTTAATCACATCTCTTCAAAGCTTTAGTGTGCAAAGACGTTAAAAGAAACCCAAAACTTTACATCACCTTGTGTAGTGGTAGAATAAAAAAAAAAAGGTTGACTTTTATTAGCATATTCTAGCATTAATATATTTATGAATCTCTAATTGTAAGAGCTAGTGATGAAGAAAAGGAGTCAGACAAGGTTCAGCATGTGCTTGGTCGGCAGCAGAGCTGCTCAGCTCTGGAGTGTACAATCAGGAAATACCTGAGAGGCATTTCCCTCCAGGATCACAGGCTGAATAGTTCTCTTTTACTGCTGGCAGTCTCAGTTGTGACAGCTAGACTGGAGAAAGAGCTAGGCTGCAGGAAGCAAAGAGAAGTACGAACTGTCTAGGTAATGCTGAAGCAGAAGACAAAAATAAATCTTGTTCACGAGTCCTATTTGCATATTCAGATGCACCATTGATAGCTGTATTTTTTCCTTTCTTGACAATGAAAATAAGGCTTTTGGGCAGTGGAGGCTGAACTAATTGTGCAAGTTTACAGGTCCTTTAAAAATAAAGTTATCAACAGCATGACATAAAAGGGAGGTGCATCATTATTACAAGAAAAATAAATCACTTTCATTATTTCTTTTGAAAGCATAAATTACAACAAACTGTTCAATATGGATTGTTCAGTTAATGGCTTTCCATGCCTCATTTATGACACACTCTTGTATAAAACTACTGAAATTATTGAAGTGCACAGTGCTGCAGAGACACATCATTTTCTTTTAATGAGTATTCTCAGCAAAAGTTGATGAGGTTTTGTTCTCTAAGAAACACAGAATTAGTGTATAACAATGTTTAAATTATTGGGCTTTGAAATATGTTTCATTGATGCACTCATTTTATGATTAGATTGTAGATAGAACTATTGCTGAAATGCATCCACCCTAAAAGTCTGTTTCTTAGGGAATACAAAGTGGGAATACAAATACTCTCTACGAAAGCTGGAAAAAAACACACTCTTGTGTAACTGCACACTGAGCTCTTCGGGTGTTTATTAGGACACCATCCATCCTGTTCCCATCAGCTGACCTTAGGCAGTTAATAATGCAGTTAATAATCACACGTTACTGCTAATCCAGAGCAGTGCTTTACTAACGCAGCACTAATTAATTAATGCTCATCTGAACATTACCAGGGTTACATCTGTCGTGGTGGGACTGTCCCTGTCAGGAGTGACAGTGTGGGAGCTCTCCTGTCAGAGGGCTGGGAGTGCTGAGCTGTGTGGCACGGCTCATTTGCTGTCCCACAGCAGGAGCTCCCTTTGTGCTTGCCATCTAACGAGGCAGCTCTCAGAGTGGGTTATTTACATACCAAACTGATGGTGAGCAAGCAGGATGGAAGCTCTGTGCCATGTGGGATTTTCACACTTGTACACGCCGCACTTCAGCTTGCATAAAAATTCTTGGCAAAGTTCTAGTGGTGAATTGTTAGTTTCTTGGGGGTTCATTAGAATTGCATTAATCATGAGCTCTGATTACGTTCACCTTATTCTGAAACTTTATAACTGAAATTAATCAGGTTCTGTAATTAGGTAGAACAATAAAATGGAACCTGGCCTTGTTATTTTATAATAGAGCTATTAATTCACTCAAATGTTGGATTTTTTTTTCTTGTGGAGTTGAAGGAATATCTGCTTTTAAGTATGGATCATTATGGTCAAACTTGTACCTATTAGAGCTTCATAGGTATCTTTTTGTGTTGAAAAATGTTTGCAGTACTTCTGACAAGCAGGTTTATTGTTCGTTTACTACTGTGATGGGAAAAAGCATTTCTTATACACACACACCCCTCTCCCCCACCCCTAAGAGAAATCTCAGGGTTTCAGATTAAGTCTGCCCTCCAGGTGAGTGGGTGGATGTTAACCATGCTCCCTGGAAGCAGGCAGTGTGTCATTATTAATTAGGTGATAGTCATGTCTCTGTGTCGAAAATTGAAATCATTCATTGTGACCAGAACAAGAGGAGGCAGCTTTTCTTGTCGAGGTAAATGTTACCAAAAATTGCTGTGGCTTCAAAGAAGCTGTGTGCATGTTCAGAAAGGGACTGGTGTGAGGCCACGTTTGGCTCAGGAAATCCCTGACCTACAGAGAGTTAGGATCTAGGGGGCTGTCCAGGGACTGACAGCTGTGTGCTTGCCCCAGTCTTTAGTTCTTCTCTGGGTTTCATCTCTCAGCTGCTGTGTGAGGCAGACCACGGAGGCTGGGTGCACCTCAGGGAGGACCAAGTGAAGCCATTATTAGACTCAGCCTTTACTGCCTACATTTGCCTTTAGGAAGCCCAAGGGCCTGAGACCTGTGGAGCAAAACTGTGGAGCAGAAAGAACTTGCCCTCAGGAGAGGAGGATCAGCCTGCAGGACATGAGTCAACTTTTGCACCTGTTCAGCAGAGCATTTTTGCTACCCCAGCTGGGAACTGAATCCAGCTGCTGGTGTGTGGCACCGTACATGATCACATCATTCAGTACATTCACCCTCTTTGAGGACCTTCATTGCTACTGTAGCAATACAATATCCAGAATGTATTTTCCAGTTCAGTGACACTGGAATCCTGGCTAATTTCTCAGGTCCTGGTGTTGCCCTTGCACTTCTAGTTTGGTTTTCTAGCCTTTAGGCTTTTGCACAATTTCTGTTCTCATGTCCAGTCTGAGGATTGGAAATACAACATGCCTTGAGAGACGTGCTTTTGCACAGCTTCTGAGGCTGGCATTTTCCATTTGTTGTGTGCTGTCAAAAGAACTCTGATGTTTATGATGTATATCTGAAAACTGTGTACATTTTGGGGATTTTTATGTTAGTGGTAGCTCTCAGATCCCTTGAGAACAGTTTGTGCTGCAAATTTCGTAACTTTTTAATTGAAGCAGTCATTTGCTTTCTTGTATAGATAGTGTTTGGGTTTTTTTTAATTTACTGTCTTGAGATACATGCAGGAATTTGTCCAGTTAGTCATTAATCTTTCCATACACCCCCTTCCCTAGACAGGACCTCCAGTCATGTGCTTGGGCTTGCTTTGCTAATGGGTGTTTCAGCCCTGTGCATTGCTGTACAAGCATGAGCCACTGATGGATGATGGTGGGAATTGTTGCTTGGAGCTAGATTTATTTTTAAAATTGTCTGGAGTTTTTCATTGCTAGAGATTATATTGTCTCTCAGTCTGTATTTTGCAAGTGTAATGACTGGCCCCAGCCTTTTCTTGGTGCAAGGACCCACCAGGGTTTGGTGGTGTCACTTAAGTGGGACAGAGGTGGATGCTGTTGGCTACTTCTGCTCCTGGGGTGTGGCTCTTACTGCAAAGGGAAATGGGACATCAAAGTGACCCCCTCTTCATAAATATTTGAACCCATGGACTCCTTTCTTCCTGCTAACTTGGCTAGAAGGCTGGGCCTTTATTAGGGCCACTGTTCTGTTTCATCCAGGGAACGAGAGCATTTACTGTTCCTGTGCAGCCAGAATCAGAACACAGCTGGCAACAAGCTGTTGGCAAATGGGGGTACACAAGCTAACATCAGAATTCAGGAGGGAGTCTTTTCCTGGCTTAGCCCAACCTGGGTTTTTTCATGATGAGGATCTTTTAGAGAAGGTACCTACCTGCCATCTAGCTTTCTTGATCCATCTTATGGAGAGTAACACGTTTCAGGCTGATGTAGTCCATTGACAAAAGAGGGTATCCACTGAATATTTACAGAAAGGCATGTTTTAACAGCCTGGGATTGGGGGGAGCACCCACCCCTGCTGCTCTGGGCCCTGGGATGTTGGATCCATCTTGCAGAGCACTGCAGTGGCCTGCTGGGGTTACAGGGAGCCTGGTGTTTCAGATGCTTGGGAAGTGATTGGGAGAGCATGAGGAATCTGTGGGGAGCTAATTCTGTGACTCTGCTTCCACTGTTTGTCCTGTGCCATGTAGGCCTGTAAGTGGGAGTCGCTGATTCATAGCTGAGGAAAAGAGGAAATGTTGGTGTGTATGTGAATATCTACCCAGCTGTGCCTCTTTAAACAGATACATCAAAAACGTGTTGTGTCTCTGCATAGGAAAATACTTTCTGGTGTTCCCCAGTGTAAACTCCCCAGTGTCCCACACTGGGAATGCTCATGGTATGCAGTTCTCCAAAACCAGCAAATACATGAAACCTTTCTCTGAACACCTGGGCCTTTTGAGTACCTCTGTTAGTGCCAGGACCTTGTTCACACCCCATAAACACTTGGGAGCAGTGGGTGAAGTGCAGACTAGGAAGGACAGAGTAAGAACAACTGAAACCACCTTTGGGAGGGTGGTGTTTGCTCCTTCCAGCTCAGGCCTGCTCCAATAGCCACAATAGCTATTTACTACATTGAACCTCAAAACTAGCTGTGCAGTGATTCAGGAAATGTCTTCCTGCAGCCCGAAAGCCAGTGGGCTCCAGAGTGACTCCTGCATGTTTGTTGGCACTGGACAATTAGCAAAATGCATCTTCAAATTATGTGTAGGAAAATTCCAGCACTGGGGAAGGTGATTTCAAAAAATTCACAAATTCAAGAACCAGTGTAGTGAAGAAATACGGAACTGAAGCGGACAGGTTTAAGAGGTGTCTTAAAAAGACAATTAATGTTTTGAAGAGGAAATAATTTATGCAAAATATGTTACAAAATCTCAGGCTAATAAATAAGCAGTACAATGTATTCTCTTTTGACACTTTGTTTCCACTTAAGAGGTACTGAATGCAGTTTGATTTGTTACCAATTTTTGAAGCTAATTTTCATTCTATTCACATTGTTTTGTACAAACAATTGCCCTGTAATTTTAAAATCAAGTCTTCTGCTTTGAAGCTACATGAAAATATGGTAGGATAAAGATCCAGAAAAATAGGTTTGTGGTTATATAATTTCTCTTTATTATAAAAAAGTTGCTTCACCATATGAAACTTTTTTTTTCCTATATTTTGGAAGGCTCGTGTTCCCATTTTGTTTTTCACAGACTCAGCATGATATAATGTCTTCCTAATTTCTGTAATCTGTTATGATTACAGGGTAGTGGGGTAGTGGTACAAAAAGTTACTCCCATATAGTATTGAGAAGTCTTGAAGGTATAAAACCAAAGAATGGGACATAAGAATGCTTCAATCCAGATGTTAAATTATAGACAAATAAGCAGTGTAGTAATTGTTAAATACTTAATGCTGCATTTTTTTTTTTCTTTAAGGGTTTTGGGGCTTTTCCCTTTGTTTGCTTTATCATAATGTTAAAGGACTGTAAACTTTTACCATTTGTTCCAAATTACTACATTTTTCAGCAAGTGGATGTTTCTTTTGAGTAACGTTTTACATTTGAGGAGTAGTAAAAGGACTTGTTTCTGTTGCCACTTCTGTCAGCAGCTGCCTGTGACAGAAGTAGATTTTGGACCCCTTTGTCTTTAAGCAGAAATAAAAATGCCTGATTTGGCAGACTCTCACAGCAGATTTTGTAGCTGCCTGTTGAAGTCTCCTGTCCTGCATTGTCTTACAGAACAGTGAGACTTAATAAAATATCATCAGCCTTGACTAACAGTTGCATAACCAAGCTTTGTTGTTAAAAATCAGGCTGTATTTCAAGGCAACAAGTAAGTTTGAGAAGGATTAATTTTTTTTTTTTTTAAATTTTCATTTCTAGGAAAAGTTGGCTATGTATTTCAAGAATTTCTTAGAAGTTTGAATAGTTAAACCCTCCCTCTGGAACCAGTAGATAAAATTCTACACATTAAACACAGTAAAAATGGTGCATATTCTGCAAAGGACAGAATTTTAGATTAAAGTTGTCTGGGCACAAAAGCAGTAACAAAATGGTCCCTACAAAACAGAGTAACTTAATAACACAAGAAATAACTTTTGTTAACTTGAAGCTTGTAAAGTAAGATGTAATTAAATTATGGTACTGTACATACCAGTTGTTCTTGGTAATTGAAACTTTACAATATGAAAAATACATTACATCTGTACAGTTTATACAGGTAGGTAGGATGAGTTTTGAAAAAGATTCACTTCAAGGGTCATACTCTGAAGTCAAAAAAATACTGCACAACTGAACTAATTACAAATTGTAGACTGGAAACAATTAATCTTTGTGATTCGCTTTTAATTTGCACAGGGATCCTGGACTCCACAGAACCATCCTCTGCCTCGTGTCCATAGTTACACAGGTTTGGTTGCAGCCTCTGCCCCAGGAGCCCCCCAGGGCACAGCCCCTAGGGCAGCTGCTGGCTGTGCTCCTTGACTCGTGCCGCCGTGGTGATTGTGCTCAGGTCCAGCTCAGGCTCCAGGGCTGTGTCCCCTGTCTCCTCCTGGCTGCTGGCCTCGTAAGCCTTGTGAGCCAGCAGCTCGTGGTGCACCCCGCAGTAGCTCAGCGTGGGCTGCTCGTAGGCCAGGAACGTCGACATGTTCATGGACAGCGGGATCTGGGCAACAGCAAAGGGGAAAGGGCCAGTTACCAAATACAGAACCACGTGGCACTCGTGTTGAGAAACCAGACTGACTGCTCTCTGAATGCCCCTGGCCACCCCTCTCCACCCAAACCTGCTCTGCTCCATGATGGTTTAACCCTGACCTCCATCACCTTGGATCTTGAGACTCAGGGCCATGTATGTGCTTGAATGTGTTTGAGAAGATTAAGGTGTGATTCAAGTTAAGATCACTGTCAGGGAATATTGCAAATGAAATGTAAATGCTTTTTCAAGTGAGTGGCTTGAATTTGTCAGTGTGATACTTCTGGTCTGCTTGGAAATAGAGGAGAGAGGGTTCCTACTATTGAAATGCTTGGGGAAGGAGACCTCAACCCTCTTGGCATTATAACTAAACAGGGAACATCTCTATTTGTATCTCCTCCTTTGCAGCTTTCCTTCCTGTTTTTGTTCCTTGTGGGATGTATCTCAGTAAAATTTCTAGTTATGAAAAACCTCCTGTTCTTTGAAATGAATAAATAATCCAGTAATATCACCGTAATTGTACTGGTTAGTTCTCACCTCTGACAGCAATTCTGCAGTAAAGCCCACTTTTTTTTTAATTACCAGTGATACATGAGATTTGTATTGTTTGCAGCTCAGGTTCAGGTGAGCATCAGAACACCCCAGCTTATCTTAGATTTACAGTTCAGAAGCCTTAAAATTGCAGTTTCTATTCAAGGAAGCATCTGTTCTGCAAGCTGAATTTCATTGCACAGTGTTAAATTTCTGTGCAGTGAGGGAGAAGTTCAGGCAACCCTCTGTCTCTTCAGTCAGCAAGTGTAAAGCTCTAGACTTTACATAGAAAGTGCAGCTAAAATTTGTACTTACAAAACTGTATGGCAAACTAGAATTTTTAAAAAAATGATTCTGTTCAGTCCTGAAAATAATGTAGTCCAGCGTTTGGAATGGTTTTGGCTTTTTTGTTTGTTTGTTCATTTATTTGGTTTTTTTTGTTTTTCTTTTGATCATCACTGGCAGTAGAAAAGTTACCACGGACTAAAAAGAAAGTTTGTGGGTTTTTTTTTTCTTCCCCCTTCCTTTAAAAAAAAGAAGAGGCTGATAATTTGGGTCTGGTCTCTCTGTAACAGTTACAGAGACCTGCAGGAAACGGGTTATTTTCTCCAGCCTGCAGAAGTGAATTTACTTCTAAGCAGCTGGGAACTGGCTGGGGAGGGGAGCACTTGTAGCTCCAGATGAATATCTTGGCAGTGGCAAAGATGGGAAAGGTTCTTGCAGAGGCCTTACAGCATTTATTAGGCTTCTGCTGTTGTGCCTGTCTTCTTATCTGATTGCTTGACCTTGGCTGCACTTTCATAAGACACAAAATTGCATTTTCTTCTGAATGTATTGTATTTAGAATTACAGGCAATATTTTCAGCCTAAGGACTTTGGTATTTCGTTGAATTTCATGGACATGGGGTGTTCAAACCTCTTGGGGCAATTGCAAGACTCAGCCACAGAATCCTGAGAATGAAAACTTGGAAAATAAAGGTGTAAGGAGACAGCCACAGATCTGGAGTGGCTTGAGAATGTTACGATGGGAAATTACAATAGGGCAATGGAATATTTTCCATGAAGATGACAGAAATAGAGCTGAAAAACAGATGATCATGAAGAGGAGGGATTTCTCACTGAAACAGGAGAATAAAATGAGCTGAAGGATGGAAACAATAGAAGTGATGTGGCTATGATGTGTCATTCTGAAAATGTAGAGAACTACATTGTAATGACAATGTCATATACAGAATAGGCATGGGAATGTGGTATGTCAGCATACGATCAGTATGTGAGAATTTCATCTGTTTCATATACAAGTTTTGCTGTTGCCCTCAATTTAAAAAAAGGAGCAAGCTCTTGTAATACATACCAGGGAACTATAAAACTTTTATGGACACAGTCAAAATTAAGCACTTTATTTGTGGCCATGGGAAGATTCTTGCTATTTCAGATGAACCTCAAACCTGATACTTCATCATCCATCAGTTTGTCTCCGTGACTTTTTTTTTCTTAAGGGGTCTTAGGACAGGGCTAAAATGTTTTGTACCTACTCTTACATCTCCTGCCTCTGTACCCCTGCTTTTAAGTTCTCCCTGTGATTTAAGCTAGTCTTGCATGTAACAAGTCCCTTAATTTCTCTCTAGAATGCCCTAGTGCTGTCTGATAGCCAGTTATGATAAGAAAATACCAATCTGATTATCATCTTGTCCCTTTTCTTTCATTGTCTGCTTCTTCAAGCATTTAATAAAACTGCTGTGCTGTGAAACAAGGGATATACTTAAACTTCTGTTAAAAGAAATCTGTTACAGCCAGTTTGTGATGGTCAAGGATTTAGAGCTCAGATCCTTCTGGCTCCCCTACCAAGAAGTAATTCAGCTGTGGGGGTAAAGTTACCAGAAGTTACTTTTTGTGGTAATTTGCATACACTGTGAGGAGGCCACACTGTAAGGCAGTGAGTGCCTTGGGTTGAATTGTCCCTTGAAAGTGCTGAAGAAAGATGGCTGCAGGAATCTCTAGTCACTCTAAAAGACCTCAGCTTTCCTTCAGACTTCTCAGTTCTGAGGTGGTTCTTCCATGTTCACATATTTCTACCTTTCCAAGTCCAAACTCTGAGGGCCTGGTAAGGGGCAGTGTATTGTTGGATCAGCTGGTAGAACTTTGGCAGAGACATCCCAAGGACAGGTATCAACTCAGCCAGTTGTCCTTGTCACTGGCACCCAGGAGTTGAATGCAAAGGGAAAGAGTTTTTCAGGCTTTTCCCTGCTTCTCTCAAACTCATTTTTTACCCAGCTCAGGCTGTAATTGAAAACCTACCAAAAATATAAACAGAAAGAATAGCTTTCACTGAACAGCAAAATGGTTCTTCACACAAATATTATTGCCCTCTTGGTGTAGGAGAATTGTATTTTCTCTTCAAAGGGCACACCTGTCCAGCTGTATGAGTTTTCAGTACTGAGGAACTCCTTTTTTTCTGTTACACAGTCGTGGAATGTTTCATGTGTCCTGCTTGGCTTTGGCAATTTTTGTATTCTAACATGTTCATCTGTGGTTAACTTGGGGTCCCACATTGTGAGAAACCATGCAGCTGAATCCAAACAGGTGTTTTGTGCCCAACCTTCACTGCTGTGTCAGACTAAATTGCACATTTCTGTCACAGAAAGACCAGAGTGAGGAAGCAGAGGGCAGGTGAGGAACCTGAATTCCTTCTAAGTCTTTTAAACTATCATTTGAGTCACTCTCAAGGGGAGGACCCTTTGTCTCTGTGGCAGTATAAGCAAAATAACCTCTTACTGAAGTAGCTGCTGTGTCTAGACTTCAATTGTTTCAGTGGCTGAATGTCCTAGGCTTGTATTGATACTCAAAAAATGGTTACTTAAGTGCATGATTAGAATTATAATCCATCTGTAATAGTAATCTTTCCTGTTCAGTGTTCAATGTGATTTTTTACTGATTTATGATGCAGCACAGTCCCTGGGAAAGGGAGGGGAGTGTTAAAAAGTAAAAATCACGTTGACAAACAAAGACCAGGACTTCTGAAGCTTTGCTTTGAATATTGGACACTTGAAGTGTAAACTGATACTTTCTGAGGGTTGGAAGAGAGTGCAGAGAGCATTCAACTATTGACAGGTTCCATGGGAAAAGCATTATTTTTTTGTTGTTGTTATGTCAATGTAGATTTGATATCTTAAAGTAGAAGGAATTGAAAAAAAAATTGTCAGCAATTTGCACATACTAATTTTGACAGTCACCTTTACCAGTTTTTGAAGTTCCAGAGTGAACAGCTGCTAACAGCTGCTAAACCCTTTCTTCTTAATTTTAAGAAAATGATAAGGAAGAGGAGAAAGCAGGAGAAGGTTTTGTACTTCACTGATTCAGTTCACTGGGGTTCAGGTTTCCTAGTTGCTGGACATTTTGTCTTGCATGTTGTTAATTTTCCTAAAATTTGAACAAAGTGATATTTATGTCAGATCTTTCTTTCCTGGAAAGAATGTGACATTTGTAAGATGAGAACAACTTGTGTCTTGATTAGCTCTAATTGTGTGCTTGACTCTGAAAGGAGTATGTATTACACTTTTTTCAGTTAGACACTTATGCTTGCTAATAATGTTAGAAAAATGAACAAATTATAAATATTCTTCTGCCTGAAAAAGTAAAGATCTCCTTGCTTTTTTTCTTTCTTTCTTTTTTTTTTTTTTTTTAATTTGTCTGTGTAGATTCCTTTAGTTGTGTGGGGTTTTATTTGTTGGTTGGTTTGGTTTGGTTTTGTTTTTAATGTGAACAACCTGCAGTTTTGGATTTTTGTTTCTTTTTAATAGCAGTCCTTCAGGTTCTAATGTAGTAAGATGAATTAAGGAAGTAGGTATGAGAGTGTGTGACTAAATAAAAATAAATCCATTCAGCTGCTTGAAATATGGTTCATAATATTTAATAGAGGCGTACATTATCCTAAAGCAGCTCTAAAATGTTATTACAATTAGATCCATATCTAACTGAGCACTAACCTTTTTAGGCTTCTCATTTGCTTTTAATTTGTATGCAAAACTTGGTGTTTATTAGATAGGCTCTGAAGGCATCCAAGGTATCATTTGAAACCAAGGTATCATTTAAAAACAACAGTGCTGAACCTTGTTGGATTAAAAGTGAATCTACACAGATACAGCTTTTACTTTAGATGCTGGATAAATGATGGACTCAAATCAAAGTATTGCCTAGCAAGCTTTAGTTGCATATAGAAAAAGGGATCACTATCTTTTGGCTTAGTGAGATTTGTTGCTGCTTGGAGAACCTGAGCATCATACTGTATCTTAGTTGTAATTCTCTATTCAGCAATCAATAGATTATCATAAAATACAAGGGAATTGTATGAATAAAAGCACATTAAAAAAGACACCTCTGAAAAGTGAATTTGTAGAGATGTCTCAGAGAATGTGTGTTTAAGGCACGTGTGTAGGTAACGAGTGTATATTGTACAGGCACACTTGGTAAGTCCTGCCTCCCAGGGACAAGCCCTGGGAGAGGTCAGTGCCCTTCCCCTTCCCCTCCCCTCCCCTCTGAAAGTTCTAGAATGCGAAGAAGAAAACTAATGAAATTAATTGGATTTACATAACAGATTTGTTTCATAGTTAGGGGAAGTCTGTCTCCCTTAAATCAAAACCTCTTGTATCACGAAGCAGAACAAACAGTGAATTAAAGTTCTTCTAACCTTGTCCAAGGCAGGCTTGGTTGCACATCAGGGTGCCTTGTTTGGTTAAAGAGCCTGGGGCCTGGTCATGCAGCAAACCTTCCACAAACCCAAGGGCACACTGTGCTTTGGAGAGCAAGGGCTGTGCTTGGTAATCAGGGGTGCCTCTCTTAATCAGCAAAACCCACTGAAGGCTGCCGGGTGCAATATCCTATCATTTCCAGCACCAGCTGCAGTTATCCTCACAGATTTTATTAATTGGTCCTGTTTTGGTTGATAGCTGAACTTTCTGGGCCATTGGTGGAATTTTTTGTACTCCTCAGAGGATGGGTTCTCATTCCTGTTAGGCTTCTGTAGAGTACGATTAATATGATCTTATTTTCTTCTCTAATTATTTTAATGTAACAGGCAATTTTCATATCCCCCTAAGTACTGTAACAGGCAATCTCATTACTTTTCATCAGGCTTGTTTACAGAGAAATAAAACAGCAGCAGAATAAACAACACTGAATAAACCAGAAGTTGAAGTATTACCTACACTTGGGTATTCAGAACCACAACTCCACAGATCATGAGTTTACCTTGAGAAAAGGAAGGTATTTTTATTGATACAGTCTTTAGCTGGTTCTTTACTTTTCAGTGTGTGAACACTTGGGAAATTTTATGTAGTTTGTGTATCTAACTATGAAGGCTAAGTTCTAAATTTAGTGAAAGCTGAAGTTATTAAAACCCCAGTAAAAGAGGGGGTTTAGACAATACCAAGGAACTTGATGAGTGATGATGTCGACGTCTTCCTTTCTTCGCCCTTTCTCTCTCTAACCTTCCAGATCTTAACCTTGCTTTGTTTTATAGGTTTCCTCTGTTCTGTCTTAGGGAGGAAGAATCTTTCTTATTACTGACCATATTAATAATTTGTGTAAGCTCTCCATCTTCCAGTTACATTGATGTTGGCTGCCATTAGTCTCTTATCTCATTCACCTTTGCTTTTCTTTGCAGTCTACGCTGTCTCTTTGGCTGCTTTTCACTGGGATGCCCTAATGCTCTCTTCCCTTAAGTGCTATATCCCATAATAGGCTTTCAGACACAGAAGAGTCTGGTGGTGCTGAGACAAACAGTGAAACCACACCCTGAATTTTGAGTATTAGTTGTCAGCCCTTTGTAGTGAAAGAGTTGTGCTGCTGCAGATTGTGGCTCCGGGCTGTCCAAAGGCTGATCCTGCCAAGAGCTGTACGAGCTTGCCTCATGGAATGAGCTGATGACACGTGCATGGCTTTGGATGAAGTGGACTTCCCTGGGATATCATAAGCCAGGACCAAAAGATTTATGGATCTGAAGTGAAGAGGGACTTATCTACTCTGCTAGCTTGATTTTCACAAAATTTAGTGTGTAGAAACTGAGATGAAGGTGAACTATGTATTACATGTATCTTGAGATTAAAATGGGGTCCAAATTAAAAAGCCCCCCCACAAAATCCACCCAAAAGCTGATGGTTTTGATTTTCTCCTGATTTTTCTGGAGGACTGATTTTCCTTTCACATGTGCAGCTGACAGAATTCTGTCCACAGCATTCTGACAGCTGAAGCCACGCCACTGGCTCAGCAGAGGTGTGCTGGCAAAGCCCTTCCTGCAGATACAGCCATGCTTAATTTTGTTAGCTTGGCGTGTGTCAGGCAGGATGTTCTTCAGCTGGTGCAGGGTGGCTGCAGTCACATGGTTCTGCTGCTGTTACAGCACTCTCAGCTGACTGCCAGGGGATTGGAGGCATTCAGTGGTCAGTGATACAGCATCAGGGATATTCCCATATAAGCTCAAGTCCCAGAGCCTCAGGGAGTGTGTAGGTGGGGTTTAAAAACACAAACAGTCTCCCCCCCATCCCTCAGTTCCCCTTCTCTGGTACCTCTGTGTCCTTCTGCATCTCCTGGTGCTGTGCTGAGCCAAAGCACACCTTGAGCTGTCTGCTGTGTGCAGATCATTTGACACCATAACATCAAAGTGCCTCTTTGGGCACAGGAACTGCTCATGAACAATGAGGATATTAATCATGGGGTTTTGATTTCAGTCCCAGGTGTGTTGCAATAGAAATTCCTCTTTACATTTCAAACAATTTGTTTCTATGGAGTGGTGTCGCTTTGTGCACAGTGTACTCAAATTATGTAAAAATCTAACATTCACAGCCTGCATCGGCTTCAAATATGAGTAATATTATTCCAGTGACTAATCCAGGCATACCTGTCAGAGATGGAAAGCTTATACTGAGACTGCTTTAATCCATTTGCTGATTTTTATGGTCTCAAAGTCCCTTGAAATACCTTACTCAAATCCAGATGTGCCCCACATGCTGAGTTTTGCATGCAAATCTTTAAATTAGTTGAAGGATACAGACAGATTCCCTTGGGATTTCATAATTTGCTAAAACAAGAATGGTTTGTTTACTGCAGGAAGTGTTTTCTATTTGAAGTCTGTTTTGCACTGTGTAATGCAGCTGTTCTCATTGAAAATGTAATACATGCTGCACAGAATTCCAGGTTTTCTTCTCACATCCTTCCTTCCTTTGTTCTATGAGGTGGGGCTGTATTGCTCAAAGAGGAGCAGATGATAATCTCTTCAAAGAATAATTAAAATAGGCAAAAGACCAATTCCCCATATAGCTACCATTGCACTTTAGCTGAATAATTAGCATATTGATATTTTCTAATTGTTGGAACAAGAGCATTGTCATATATCTTAAAAAAACCCCCTTTGAACGATGCCAAAACGCTACTGCAGTTTTGGCAGAGGCTCTTCTGGAATCAAGTCCTCGTTCTTTGTTAGTGGTAGGAGAAATGATATGTTCACACAGAGAGAAGAGACTTCCTAATGGATATTGGGAAAAACAATTCAAAGCACAGAAGAATTGAAACCAAAAATTTCTAACTGAAAATTAAAAAAAAAATAAAGAAGAATTTATCTAAAAGAAAAGTGACATTTACATTTAATGCTTAAATAAAATAGTCCTTTATCAGACTCGGTTCTTGGACTTTACCATCAAATGAGCAGTTGCTTGTTTTGTTTATTTCTGCAAAATCGTATAATTTCATAAAACTCTTCTGAGTGAAGTATTTCTGATTACATTACTGAATAGGCTGTGTAATTATTTAAGTAAATTAAAGAAAGATGTTAGTTAAAAATTGAATGATATTACAACAGAAGACTAATACCAGACACAGCTTGAAAAGGAAGAGCAGGGCTTAATACAATTTATAAATTTCATGGATAGGGAGCATGGGATATATTGATCATTCAATTCTCAGTAAAAGTTCTTAATAAGGTTACTGCATATACCTGACTAATAAAAGATTGTTATTTTCTGATGTGACAGAAGTAATCATAGATTGCTTCTTTTCCTTAACCGTCATATCCTGTACATACGTTGTTTGCTATTTATGCTAATGAAAATGTTTTCTTTTTTAACTTATTTCCCTCTTTGAGTGGCCTTCATATTGGATTTTATCACTGTGTAATTCTTGAGGGGGAAAGCTCTGTTACATTCCCAAGCAGTATATCAGTATATGCTAGATTTTTTTACTTCTAAGATGTATTACTATTTGCACATGTTAAAATATTTCTATCATGCGTATTTAGTTGCACTGCTGCTATGACATTTGTGTGGCACTCAGGCTGGCTGTTTGTGTATTGAGTCATCCAAAACTAAACAATTCTTCTGTTTAGGACTACACATTATTCAGGGCAGGAAAGCATAACTTGGGCAATTTAATATTAAGTCCTCTGAAATCCAGGCCAGACATTCCAAATCTGAAGTGACAATTTGTTGAAAGCCAGGCTATCCTTTCCACTCTCACATGCTGTGCTAATGAGTTCCTTTGGCAGAGCCTCAGGGAAATGAGAGCAAACCAGGGGGCAATGCCCCATGTGCCAGCATGGGCCCACAGCTCAGCCCAGCACTGAGGCCGTAAGTTCTGACTTTTGTATTTTTTAGACTCTGTGCTGTTTTGGTGAGTAGTTTGAGGTTTCATATTCAGTACTACTAAGCTCTCTTCACAGAATAGATGGATAAAACAATTCCTTCTCTAGTTTGATACCAAGGACAACTTTCAGGCCCAAGAACAAAAACAATGGTGAAGTGAGAAGGAAAAACAAGGAGGATGGAGCTTCATAACCTGAAGCTATAATTGGACAGTGGATTCTAATATGCTAAGGGACCAAAACTTATAAAAGTGTGAGATCTCATGATCGGGCGTCCATTTTGTGCCCATTTTGGGTTCACCTTGGGTATGGTCCAGCGGACTCTTGTGCTGCCCAGGTGTGTCTGTTGAGGCCTTTTAATTAATCCCTGCTTTATCCTTTTGCTCGGGCTGGACTCTGTTCCAGCTCAGCCTCCAGAAGGCATCTTCAGTTTGCAGAGACAGCTCCTCGAGCAGTTGAGGTAAAACCCCTGTGGCTGGCTGGAAGTACCCCGAGTGCTGGGTGCTGCTCTCCTGCCCTGGCACGGTGGGGCTGTGGGGCAGGGTCCGGCAGAGGGGGCCTTTGGGGGCTGCGGGTTTGTCTCGTGGCGGGTCGGGGTTCGGGAATGAGGGCTGAGCCCGGCTCCCTCCGGCATGGCCCTCGTGCCACGGGGCTGGGATGGTGTGGGGAATAGAAAAGCCATAAAACTCGTAGAAAGCTGTGGGAAAGCAAATCTCCAGAAATGTAAGAAAGCTAAAGGAAGCAAGGTAAGGAAATAGTAGAGCTATGTGTGATATCAAGTAAGGCCTAGAAAATGTGTTAACTGCGATAGTAGAAATATATATGTGCTAGACTGTTAAAAGAAAGCATATGTGAGCTTTTAGTAATTGGCTAAAGCAACTGCCTCTAAAGCTTTGGCAATCTGCAATTGGCTGCAAAGTTTTTAAAATGCCCTATAACAAAGACATCTTCGGCTGCTGTTGCAGTGGCTGAAGTTGCTTTCATTTCCTTTGCCTAACCTTGTCAAATGAGGCTGATAATTACAATGGAATAAAGACTTCAAGCCAGCTGCTCCAGCCGTCCAGTCTCATTTGTGAACATATAAACCCAGCAGGATGGCACTGACAGGAGAGGCCTGGCTGCCTCTTGGTGCTGGCCTAACCCTTCATGGCCTTTTTGACAAGGGAATCTGAAAGCTCTGTCCTGCTCACCGCTTTGGTACCTGTGGTATTGCTTTCAGCTCTGTACAGTGAAGTGCATTTCCTCCTTACAGAAATCCTGAGCAGTGAGAGAAAGGCAGACTGGTTGGGATATTTCTTTAGAGGCAGCTGGTTACACCCAGTCCCTTTGATCTTCACTGGAACTCCTACAAATATGTTTATTTTCTTACTTTAGCTGTGCAGAGAGCAGTGCCTAGCCCTTGCTGCATGGCTGTTTCGGGTCAGCATGTTTCCTTCGTGTCGAAGTGGGGCCATGTTGCTGTGTGATGACAGAAGCAGTGGTTTTGGTACTGTGAGTAGGCAGAGGATGGTTCTGTTCTCTCCATGCAGCCTGAGATGTTAAACAGTATTAAACCCCCCATGTCTAGCAGGGGCCCCCAGGACTTTGGGGAGCCACAGAACGGGTGTGGAACAGTGCTGGCAGTGCTTCCAGCATGTCTGGTCTGGAAAAGAAGAATGGAGTCTGAATACTTCTGGGACAAATGATAATAGTGCAGACAATGGAGTAAATACGTGTACTTTATGTAATTCTGTAGGGAAACTTCCTCTGAATTGACATTCAGGATGTGTTTCTGTTCAGAGGGCTTATTTGCTCTTTGAACAAGTGAGGGAATTCTGTGGCAAAGAGGACCAGCTTGGAGGGCTCAGGAGCAAGGCCCAGCTGTGTGCAAGGAAGAAGGAAGTGTGGGTGCCCTGGCTGTTCCTCGGTGTGCATGGCTTGGGGAAAACTGTGCTGGCAGGAAAGAATTCTCCTCGGTGCTTGAGAAGGGTAAGATTATGTGTGAGCCATCCATGTTAATGGGTCTGTGCATGTTGCAGATAATAAAATAGCGCTGCTTTGCAAAATGAGGAGAAATTTACACTCTGAGGCCTCGTGTTCCACCTTCTCTAGCTCTAGGCAGATCCTGATGATGGAACATGAACTTCCACTTAGATGGAAATTCAAGAATCTGAGACACGTTGGTGTGAATTAGAAGAAAAAAAAACAATTAAGGATTTTTGACATTTTTGACATATTTTCATTTTTAATTAGAATATCTTGTTCTAACTGTTTTTTGTCACATGCTGTCTTAGTAATTAAACCTTCAACAATATGGATTATCAAAATTGATTTCTGAAATGTTGATTAAAGCTGTAAAATGGCAATAATGTATTAAAATCATAATGAGAACATTGCAGTCTAATCCAAATGTTCCAGACTTTTTAGTGAGATATTGTGTACATATTTTTCTTTTTAAAATTAATTTCATTAATTGCAATTTTCTGTTGAAAAAAATCCATCCATGTGTTTTTGACCAATTCTGAGTACCTTGAGAATAATTTTGAGGACTGGTTCCTTTGACTACAAAAATTTGCATGAGAATGACTAAAGCGAAATTAATTTCTAGTACTGTTTTCTCAAAATCTGGTTTTGTGTGGTTTAATATGCACAGCAGGTGGGCTGACCAAATTTCACAATCAGATTTCAAACAGAGGTCACATCTAATTTACAAACTTATTTTTTAACTCTTTGGGCAGAAGTTCTTTAGCGGGGCTTTAGAATAAGAGAGAAATATTGGATAGAATTCTATGCGACAGGGATGTTTTCTGCCTTTTTAAAGAATAGTTTGCTACTTGTCATTTTGTTCCTTTTGGTAATGTGCTTTGCACATTAAAAATAGATGAACAGAGAACTATTCAGCTGAGCTATCCAAAGATGCAGGTGGCTGGTGCAGAAATCTGCCAGTCTCAAATTTATATTGGAAAATTCCCTATGAAAGACTTTTTACCCCAAAGCTGGTGAAGTTAACTGGAATGGGTCACGTTTGTTTTCTAGCAATGGATTTTACAGCTGTACAGAAAAAAAATAAAATTTTTCCACCTCATGAACATTAGCAACACATTTTGTAAGTCCTGTTTGATTTTACGAGCACAGGGGTTTATAAAAATGAGCTTAGGAAGGTTTCAGTGCTGCTCACTTCTCTGCACTGAGTCTGTGGCACTGCTCCTGAGTCACCAGGAGTTTATTAGAAGACCGTGCCTCTGCAGGGGCTTTGTGTCCCAGCCACACAGACTGGGCCTTGCTTGGAATTTGCCTTCCACAGAGTTTCTGATTATATCTGCACTCTGCATCTGGCATTGATAGGAAAGGGGTCTGGGAAAGGCCAAGTGGTGCCCAGAAAAGATTGCTTTTTCCTAGGATTATTTGAGGGCTTGGTGGAAACGTGGGTGACGCGGTGCCACAACACATGGGAGGATTTGGCAGCATGTTGGAGGAGAAAGGTGATAAAATCATTGTTTGAGTATCATGGTTTAGGAAAGACAGCCAAATCATTGATTGTTCAAGCACTTATTTCACTTCTATGAATTTCTGGAGTAAGAGAAGGCTGGCTCGAGCAGGAAGTGACTTTAAAGCAAGTTGGCGTGTAGGTTGATTAATGCTGCAGTGATTGCCCCAGAAAATGCACAGAGCAGTCCTGTGGAGTCTCCTGCCCGTTAAGCTGGTACCCTGCATTTCTCTGGCCTGGTTCCTGCCGTTCCCTGAGGTGCCAAAGGCAGGTCACAGCTGAAGGTGGTGCTCCTGGCAGTGCAGTGGAATGCACAGGTGGGGCTCTGGCTATCTGAGAACACAGCACAGAGTCCCCTGTGCAAGGAGTCACTCTGCTGGTGGGCAGAGCAATGAAGGGGCTCGGAGGGAGTCGCTGCACTGCAGTCTGTGCTGTGGAGCTGCTGCCTCACTGTCACACAAGGGCTGCTGCCACTGCCAGCCCCTTGCCTTTGTTCAGGCAGGGCTGGATTGACTTCCTCTGCTTCCACAGTGTGCAGATTGTCTTTCAAATCCCAAAACAGGGGTAGTTTAAAGCTGCCTTATGTAGAAATAGTAACTGATGGTTTAAAAGAAAGTACAGTGGTGCAGGACGCTGTATTCAGAGGTAACCCTTGTCTTGATGTTACTGAGAAAAGGGATGAAAAGAATTATCTTAGGAACTACTCCAAAGGTAAGGTGGCAACTTGAAAAGAGTGCAGCATGGAAAGGAACAATAATTAATTTTAAGCTTGGGTTGTATCTGTAACATAAACCACTTAGCATCCTAGATAGCCAGCTTTTTCAGTACATGCCAACATTCACTTTCTGGAGTAAATGTAAAAATTGCAGTAGAGCTTTCAAAACACTCTAATAAATGCATTTTCTGAAAAGCAGTTATGTGCTTTGAATAAATAACATACTTTGTCTTTTTTTTTTTTTTTTGTTTAAAAAGAAAAGCTTTAAAGAGCAAAAATGAGGAGAGTAAAAATCGTTTGCCATTCAGAGAAGCTAATGCAATTGCTTGGGCTGATGATTTGCATTGAATTGTTGATATTTTCATTTCTTCTTCATTAACAAATTATCTTTTATTCTTAAAGAGCAATATTGACAGCCTAATAGATTCTCAGTTTCTGAGATTCTTTATTTTCTAGTTTTTATTCAACCAGTGTGTGGTGTTTTCACACATGTTGTTTGACTAAAAGGAAGTGAGGGCAGACAAACAAACAAACAAATCCTGAAGGCATTCTAGGCTCAATCCTTAATCTACCTGTCCTTTGTGTTCCTTTCCACTCCTGGTGAGGTCTGAGCAACATGTGCTGCTGTTTCCTATTGCCTCTTGGCTTCCTTGCAGCAACCAGAGTCTTCAGACTGTAGGATTTTCACTGCACCTCAGCAGCCAGGTTGTTACTTGTGCTGCATTTGCTGTGCCTCCTGCCCTGATGCTGCTGTGCTGCCCCAGCTCTGGGGGGCATTACTGCTGCCACAGCCCAGGGTAAAGCCCCTGTGGGCTGTGCAGAGGTCTCAGGAAGGGGCAAGGGAATCTTTACCTCCTGCAGCTGGTTTGGAGAAATTAAGGAAGGGAATTGCAGCTCAGCCGAAAGAGGAGAAGCACAATGTGATTGCTGGGACAGGACCTCCACTGAAGAGCAACACAAGTGCCCGTGGTGTAAGAAGGTTTTAAAAAGCTAAGCTTGTCAAGGTGTGCATTTGGCAAAAACGAATGCAGTGAGAGCAAGAGTGTTAGGGAGCCTCAGTGCTTAGTGTTAGAGCTGTGGGAATCTTTGCCATCCTGGAATTTATCAATGTCTCTCTCCAGTGTGGTTCCCCTGGGCCAGGGCTCCTTTTTAGTCTGCCTGTTGTGCTTGGATTGTAACCCAGTGAGTTCTGTGCAGCATCAGGGGATCTGCTGGGCCAGCTGCTTTTGCATTTGCTTGTCTCCTTCACCTGGGGTAGCTCAGCCGTGCTGTGATGTAGCTGTGTGTGTTGGTGGCTGGCTGGGCATCCCTCTGTGTGTGCATGGCTCAGCTCAGCACTCACTCCTGAGAGCTCTGTCGTATGGAGATTCTGTGGTACAATGTGCTTTCAGTTTATCCTGTAATCAGGAATGTGCCTGCTCAGTGGGTTTTCTGACATTTAAAATACATTCAACAAATGTGTTTTATACTGATTTTATGGAATCTTCTGCTCAGATGGATACAACTGTGTGTCCTTTTAAATTTTTTATTTTTCTTCAGTGTTGGAGAATTATGAATACTTCCCAGCCTCATCTCTAAATGTTTTTCCTCAATCAGAGCCAACTCTAGCTTTATGGAACAGGTGGTTGCTTAAACAGCAAATTGTTTAACATAAAGCCCTGGCCAGGACATAGATTCTTCTAATTAAACATCTCACAATGCCCCTGCCAGCCATCCTTTCCCTTGCTCAGCATTGCACCATGGCTTTGGACAGCATGTGCAACAGTAAAATAAAGCACATCTCCAACGTTAACCCTGTTTCATCCGGGTCACCCAAGCTTTTCTTGTATGCATTGTGATACTAAGGTGCCATAAGTCTGCTTTTCCTGGTTTTCCTACATTTCTTTTGATTATACCAATCTCTTCTTGTCTCAGGGGGAAAAACCCCAACTCAAGCTTGTGGTTCCACCTTTCCATTGCAAACCACTGTCACTCAGGGACTTCAACGCCAGGGCATGCAGGATTGCTTGGGTTGTATGTTACTGAAACACCAAGTGAAGAGGCACTGAGAGGGGCACAAAGAGAGAGGCTGTTTGTGCTGTCCCCCTTTCCTCCTGTCCTGACTCCTCAAAGACTGGCCCTGGCTAAAAGGGAAGGGAAATGATCATCTGCAGAGGCAAGAGATCCAGTGTGCACATAAAGTCCATTTTTTCCCTCTCAGGAATTTAGGATGCGTTCAGAACCTCTAGGCTACTTCCTCTTGGCGAGTACTTGTCCCACCAGGCAGCCCAGTGGCTAATTGTGAGGAGGTTTTTTGACCTGTAAGCTGTTACTGAGCTCCTGGATGATAGAGGCAGTTTCTAGGGAAACAGGTGGACTCCTAAGCAGACAATGCTCCAGTGCCTGTGTGCTAGCCCTGTTAATCAGGAAGATGTCCTAACTCCAGGGTATTACAGGCTCTGGAAACCAGCTGGTCTGTAGGTTATGCTGAAATCTCTAGTTCTGCCTCTTTCATATTTGCAGAAGAATTTGCTACAAGTCTAAAATAGATGTGCCAAGAGGCACAACTGGCAGGGGTGAGGTCCTAGTTTTCAGGTTTGAGGAATGTAATAGAATTCCAAGTATTTATGGTGACCCACTTACAAAAAATGCCGTACTACTATTACCATACTGTTTATGTAGATGTGACAAATATAAAAGAAGTCTGATACATTTATACTGTGAAATAGTATAATAGCAAAGAGGTTTTTTTAAATAATATGCAAAGGGGTTTTTTACCAGATGTCTGAAAAGGGATGCCAAAGTGCTTTGTTCACAGCAAATCTAATGCTGATTGCCACCAAAGGGGGAGTTGGGTCCTCCAGTAGAGTTCAGCCTTTGTAGCCTCAACTAATAAACTGGCAGCTTGTTGGCACATAAATCTGGACTGAATAGCAGAAATTCCATTTCATTTACATTATTTTCTTCTCTTTTTTTTTTTTTTCTTTCAAGTGAAAATCATTTTGCAGAAAGATTTTAGCATAACAGTTTTTTCCTTCTACACTTTTTTCAGTTTTTTGGCTGAAGCTTAAACATTTGCTTGTGCTTGTAGTATACACAAGTAGACTTTGGATGGAAAAGACTGTTTAGACTGGGGAACTATATACGTATTTATTCCTCATGTTACTGGCTGCTTATTGCCAAACTATCTTGCTGAAAGTATAGAATGGGGATCTTTAAGCTAGTCACTGTAAAACATTCCTTTAATCTTTTAGTTGCTAGTATCTTACCAGTTTCATAGGCATTTCCCATTTTTGTGACACCTACTTAAATGGGATACATTACTATATCACTGTTCAAATATGTGGTAAGAACTGAAGGTTGATGTCTCATCTAAGTATAGTGTCTGATCTTTTACTGGCCTTTAAAGCATGATCGGCACTTTGATCAAATAATATTTTCAACTGATTCCCGAATGAGCAGTGAAAGACTGACAGCTATATTCACTGTCATTGACAAAGATAGTGTTAGTCCTTGGATAATCCCCCAAATCCAGGCTTTGGATCATCACTGGCTTATTATAAATCAGCGTGAGAGGATTTACTAAATCAAGATTCCAGAATATTGGAAATTATGTCATTTGGTGTCCCCTCAGATGTCCTGATGAGTTGTGCCATCGGGGCTCAATCCGTGATAATGGGGTAGTGAGTGCAAACCCCAGTTTGATCCATGGTGCTGGGCACGTGCTTATTGTCAGGGAGTTTGGGAAAGCCATACAGCTCGTGCAGTGGCTGTCATTTCTACACTCCATGGGCCCTGCACAGCTGCATGTTACAGTCCCCAGGAGTGTGCTCAGGTACTCTGTGCTTTGGTGTTTGTAACAGCCTGCCTGTGAAGTCACTGCTCATCGCTGGTGGTGATGGTACAAAAATGTCTGCTCCTGCTGTAACTGGTGGCACTTTTCATCAAGATCAGCACTTTAAGCTGAATCAGACATTAATTAATATAGGAATTGGACCAGTTGTGAAGAACTTTTTCTCTGGAAGAGTCCAGTTGGCCAGGATAGCACTACTGATGGAGATTTCAAACCTGTCTAGGTGAAAGGTCCTTATACTTTTTCTGATTCTCAGGGAAATGCTTTGTTTTTCTAGACCTGTGTCTCAGTTCTTTTGGGGTCTGCTGTTTTTCCAGGTGGGGAGCGAAACAGAAATCTTTTTAATCCTGCCCCTGAAGAAGTACTGTGCTGTTACACTCTTCCATGGCAGTTCTTTAAGTCTCTCCATTTTGCATATGTGTATTTTAATTTGTCACTTCAATACACACATACGATATGACAGACTTGTAGTTGCTTTGGGAACTATAATTTCCAATTTTCGTATTTACTTTTAAAATCAAAGTGCTTCGTTAATGCCTTTTTTTTCTGATGAGCTTTCAGAAGAGTGTATTTCATTCTCAGCCCACAGCTAGGACTGGTTAAAGCAATTTTCACAGCAGCTATAGACAAATGCATGGTAGGTAAATTAGCTTTTATTATAATCACAGTGGCTTTTCTTTTCTGTTTGATTTCTGCGTGTTCTTGTGTGAATTCTCAAACTTAAGTCTATTAAAATGGGAGAGAGAGGATTTGAAAGGTGCCTATATGAACCTTTCCTGCGAGGTGCCTCTGTGCTCCTGAGCTTTACATGAGAGCAGCAGAGGCCAGGGTGTGCAGGGGCCCTGCTCCACAGGCCCACAGGGTGTTGAGCAGAGGTGTGGGACACCCCTGACCTGGGGACTCTGCCCAGGGCATGTGCCAGAACACCAGAATATCCCCGTGCTTCAGGCTGCTTGTGGCACTTGTGGTACACAGGCTCAGCAGCACAGCTTTCCATCCACCTGGGAGCCAGAGAAGCTACAAACACTATGGAAGAAATCTGAATGCCTGTTTTGTGTACTTAACAGTGTGTTTAGAAAGCAGGGATTTGATGTGTTTGTAACATTGTCTGTCTTTCTAGCCACTGTGTAGATCTGCAGTGAAAAAACAGTGGTAAAATGGGTACTGTACACAGACCTGTTCCTGTGTGCTGATTTGGGTGAGGTGCTACAGGATCAGCTGGCAGTGAAAGAGAGCATGGTAGGGAATGAGCTGGATGGTGAACTTATTGTATGCTGACATGCAGTGAGGGATGGGGGAAGCTTTGTGACACCTGAGCTGTGTGGTTTCCCTCTCAGGTGGGGAGAACCGCAAGTGAAGGCCTGCAGAAACCTCTCCTAGACATTGGGGTCATCATGCAGCACCTTAGGGGAGCTGAGGATTCAAACTGCAGGAGGAGACTGCAGGCATATTGTGGGACAGAACTAGACTTCAGATTGGAAACTGGGAGAGGGGATTTGCAAAGATGGGGTGCCTGGTTCTGCCCTCATGGGGCTGGTCAGCTGTGGGGTGAAACCACTGGGTGAGGGGCAGTTCAGCACAGAGTCTGTGTGGGCATCACCAGCATGCTGATACAAAAAAAAAGATGTGGTACATGAGGTACTTCAGTGCCAGGGCATGTCTTGGAATTGTTTTACTCTGGGCACCACTGGTGAGGCCTTGGCTGGAGAGGAATAATCTCCACTATTGAGCTGTGTCATTAAAGCTACAAAATAAACCGAGATTTCCTGAAGGACAGCATTGGGAGAAATTGGAATCTGGAAATGATGACTTAGAAGAATGATTTGGAGTCTTCACTCAAGAGAGCATGAAGTAACATATGATAAACCCCTTCAGATACAATTCTGCTGCAAAGAAGGGACGATCTGTTCTCCATCATACTGGTGGGTAAAACAAGAAGCAGGTCTTAAATAGGATTAAATTGGATTAAACTTCTCCTGTTAGGGATAATTAAGCACTGTAATAGCTGCCAGAGGAAATAGAGAAGTGTACTTCACAGGAAGCAAGCCAGAAACAGATTAGCCAGGCTTCTGCCAAGAATGCATTGTGGCCATTGCTGCTGGGGAAGTGATGGAAAAGGTGATCTCCCCAACTCCTCTCAGCTCCACTCTAAAATACCAATTTTCAAAGACACTTTGAATTGGAACCAAACTACTTCTCTTATGTGTTTCTCAAGTCTGTTTTGGATTAAACATTTTCTCAGTAAGCTCCTAGATAGAAGGTCTTTTGTTGTTGGAATTTAGCGTTGGTATTCCATGCCCTCCGCTCCCTAACCCTCCAAAGAAGAAAAAAACCCACTTTTTAGTCTTGAAAAGTTCCTAGTTTAGTAAGTGATATTGATTGTTCCCAGAATTAGAAGGTGTAGATCAAAGAAATACACTTTTGAGTGAGGATAGTCCTTGTAAGAGAAATAGAGCAACAAGTAGGTTAAAAGAGAATTTGGAGATAGCTGTGTTTTGTGTGGGATCAGAGACATTCTTGCCAAAGTCCCATCTGTTCAGTTTTTCTTCAGCTCTGTTTTCTTCTCACCTCTCTGTTGTGCTTGCACTCCAAATGGAGACATTACTGTCTGGCTGAAGTGCTGAAGTCGTGCTGGTTGTCTCTCCAAATGCAGGGATCACAAAGAGCAACTGAGTTTTCACTTTCAGAAACAGAGAGGTTCCACTGGTGGGAAAATCACCTGATTCAGGAAAGCCTAAGAAAGACTGACTTTGGTAACTGGGGAGTAAGTAAAGGAATGATTATGCTGTTCTGGACAGAGGTAACAACCCCACTCCCCAGGGTTTTTGCAGCTGACTGTGACACTGTGTGTTCAGGACTCTTGGCAAAGTCTGTCTGTTAGTGTGTGTTTTTATCACACCTGTGGTGTTCCTCCTTGAATTAAACTGTGAAAAATTACAGAGGTCCACCTCAACAGAACTTAGGGGAAAAGGTGAGCCTGAAAACCGAGAGCTGAATCCTGGATTGCCAGCACGTAGCTTGCAGTGCATGGCACAGCTCTGTCAGAAGGGAACCCTGGATAGCCTGGAGCCTGGGAATGTCTTCAGAGGCTGAGAGACTGAGAGGTGGCACCTGGAGCAAGCTTGTAACATGCAAATTCTGCATTTGCACCTGACCCCAGCAGCCCTGTGCATGGCCCTGGGGAATGTTTCTGTGGGTTGGTTGGTGGTGGCTCTCTGGAGCAGTGGGGAATATTGCCTCTTGAGAGAGCCACTGCTACTGGAAGAGGTTATTTCTTTCTCTTTTATCTTGAACTGGTTTGGATAAGGAGAATAGATTTTTTTTTTTGCTGAGAATAGACGTCTGCCATTTCTGTGTGCTCTCTGTAGAAGTTTTAATGGAGTTTCTCTCTTCCCCTATCCTGAAGAGAGAGGATGAAAGTGGTAGCAGTAATTGGGAGAGGCAGTCACGTAGCATGGACAGCAGATTCATTTCATGTTTGAATTGCAGAGGATTTGGGCTAGATGGAATCTTTTCCTCCTCATCAAGCCACTTAGAATGCTCTATATCACAGTTTATTTCTGGGCAAGTGGGTTAATGGATTTAATTATTCTCCTACTTCCAGTATCATAAATCAAAACTGATTTAACTGGGTTTATGCCAATAGCACAGTAGATGTAAAAGGAAATCAGGGGGTTAATTTGTTGATATATTTCATTGGAGCTTAATAAATTCACCACAATTGTCAAAATAACTTTTGGGTAATTTGCAAAACTGAATGTGTACCTCTAGGGCACTGAGTTGTTCCTTAGAAGCTGTGCATCTCCTGGCTGGTGCATCTTTCAGAAACCTCAGCTCCTGCACTGTGTTCTTGGCCAGGCCCTGTTTTCTTCTGCAAATGGCAGTGGGCTCAGTGTGCAGCAGTACTGGGGCAGAAGGAGTGTGGAAGCAGTGTACAGCTGGCACAGGCTACTTGCTTAAGGACAAATTCAGAAAGGATTAAAAAGTTCTTACTGTCAAATTTATTTGTAAAGAAAATTATTCAGTTGCTGGGGGTTATCTGTAATTGCATATAAAGCAGTGGGGAGTGTCTGTAATTGCTGTCTATTCTCTGTTCTTTTCTCCTGAGAGCTCAGGTCCATACAATTGTGAAAATTCAGCTTGAAATTCAGGAGCTGTTAATTGGCCTCAAGATTTATCTTCATCTCTCTGTAACAGTTTGCCCAGGCTTTTAGAGAGCCAAGGTATTGGCAAAGACAGTGGAGTTTTATTAGGAAAGATTTATTGGTTTTTTGTAATCTAGCTAATGAAATGAAGCAGATTCACAGCTTTGGCCTCATCAGTGTGACTGAATGGCAGAGCATGGTGTGCAGGAGAATCAGTGTGGAGGCACAGCTCATGTGCAGCACAGGTACCTGCAGCTGCCTCTCCAAGCACAAGATGTAGGAAGTTCCCATCGCTGTTTCTCTTATCAGCAACACTCTTAACTGAATCTGTAGTAATCTGGTAGCATCCTGGGGGATACCACACTGGGGGCTTAAAAGCTGCTTTGGGTGAAGAGGTGTGCTTCCCTGGGCTCAGATTGCTAGGGCAAGCAGCAGCTGCTTCATTTAGTTTATATTTAGATGGGTTTATTTTAAAATGTTTTATTTGTAACAATGCCAGAATTATGGAGCACTTTGTGTAGGATAGGTGAGGATTTTCTGTCGAGGGGGCACCTTCTAGATATGCCAGAGGGAGTAGGAGCAGTCAGCTGTGTCCCGAGGCTGAGGGTGCCCCAGGTGTCGTGTGCTGCAGTTAAAGGAGGGGTTTTGCCATCTTGGCCTACAACAGAAACAGACTGGGGTTTGTAGCAGGGTTGCAGATGTGTCAAAAGCCAGCCCTGGAGGGATTTTGTTTGCCACTGTCTCCCCATGCAGCAGCAGTTGCTCGCTGTGCTCAGCTGTCCTGTGTCGTGGGGCTGCAGTCAGCTCTGCTATGGCTGGCTGTGCCACTTGGGAGTTCAGGGATTCAGGATTGAGGGATTTGGGGATTCAGGGTTCAGGATTCAGGGGTTCCTGGAATCAGGGGTTCAGGATTGAGGGGTTCAGGGATTCAGGGATTCAGGATTCAGGTGTTCCTGGATTCAGGGTTCAGAGGTTCAGGGATTCAGGGTTCAGGGGTTCATGGATTCAGGGATTCAGGTTCAGCCCTGCCCTCAGACAGAGCTCAATGATGGACTCAGCCTTTTGTCTCAGGGAGTTTCCTCCCACGGTTGGCTGCCCACATGTCTCTGGAATGTAAGTAGTTACAACAAGGCATTTTATGTCCAAAGCAAGTGGTTTTCCTACGAGATCTCAGGGAGAGCTAAACTGATTGTTGTACAAAACTTGGGAGGCACATTTTCAGTTTTTCATCTATGACAAGAATGGAGTTATTTTAAATGTTGAAATCATCTTTACTGGAGCAAAGAATACCAAAAGCTTTGTGAATAAATACTTCGTTAACTCCAGTGTATAAATTTCCTAGGGAAGCTGATCATACTTGACAAGGGAAATAGGATTCCACAGAAGGTTATATGAAATTATGAGATTCTGCAAATGGAAATATACTTTCTTAGGCAGGGGAGAGAGAACAACTTCTCTGTAATTGAGTTGCAGATAAAATTGAATTTAAAGGGTCCAGCAAGCTCGTTTGAAGTTCAAAGAAGCTGGTGCATAAATTTGTCCTGCCTGGAGTTAGTGCATCTTTACACATATAGCTTGATCAAAAGAAAAGCAGAAATGGAGTAGTTCCAGAAATCCAGATTGATTAAGTCAATCTTTCTTGCCCAGTGATGGAATTCAGAAAAATATCATTTGGTCTTCTCTAAAGTATTATCCTCCCAGATCAAAGGATTTCTCTTCCAGCCTTTCTGTACTAATTGTACAGTGAAAAAAGCGAACTTGTACAGCAAAGAGATTATGCTCTTTATGATCTATTCAAGTTAGTAGTTCATGGAGGCTGCTGTCCTGCAGAGTAAGCTAGAGGAGTGCTAAGTCAGTGAAAATATTACTTAATAGCTTACATTTACCTTTGTGACCGACTTGAGGAATGAAATAGTGAAATGTAGCGTGATCTGTAAAAGTCTCCCTAGTTCATACTACGATTTATTAGTTTTTAATGTGAAATGGAGGGCTGTTATTTGTGGGCCCTCTGGATGATCCTGCCAGCAGGGCTCTGCAGCAGGAGGAGCTCAGGAGCAGCACAGTGTCTGTGGGCTGAGATGTGAGTACCCAAGAGTGCACAGACTGTGAGTGCTCGGGGAGGTACACAGTACAGCTGGCAGGAATAGATGCTTTTAATTAGCTAGTCTCAATGATCTGGATAGAGGCAAATGCCCTGGTACTGTTCTTAGAAGATACTGTTTCTGGGAGCCTTAATTCAAGGAGAGAAGGCTTGAAAGTATAATTTAGGCCCCAGAGTGGAACAGGGTTGGATGAAGATTGATGAGGACAGGCAAAATCCTTGGGACTGTGACCTTTAACGTAGCAAATCCTGTTCTGTGATCTTGGTAATTTCACAGTCTTTTAAAATCTAGCAGAAACCAATTTAGGGGAGATAAGTACGAATGTTTTCCATGAATGTATTTCCATCTATGCCATATACACTGGAAGTGCAAACAAGGAAATTAGAAAATGTCCTGTTTAATGAGTTTTCCTCTGCTAGGCACAGAGTCATTTTGGAGGTTAACTGCCTGAGAGAGGTCTCTGCAGGCCTGCTGATGTAGCAGTGGGAGGCTAATGGCAGTGTTAGGACCTGCCTTGCTCTGTACATGGTGAGCTTGCCTTTAAAAAACCCTGCTGGGATTCAGAGCACTGCAGTGCCTCAGAAATACCCTTGGACAGTAGTTAAAATAAATATAAGGAAATACATTTAGGTGAGGCACTTTTAGTGTAATGAGTAATTTCTGCTCCTTTCCCAGCAAGGTTTTGTGCACTTCTAAAGGCCTGGAAGAGCCTCGGAGGAAGCTGACTTTTATGGAATGTGGGAAGTGTCATAATTCATTTTAAGTACATGTCTAATATTCCTACGTGCCTAGTACCTTAAAATCTGGCTTCTCTTCGAGGTGGCACAAGTCTTTAATTCTGTTAGGCTGTTAAAAATAATACCAATCTGTTCAGTCACTGACAGCAGGTTTTTTATTGTGTGGTGATTTGGGATTATGAGAGTTATGGGGGAAGGTGACCTTGATGCAGGTTTAAGTGCAGAACTTCTTGACACAATGCAGTAGAGAACAGCACTAGTGTGAACTTAATTATGTTGTTAAATGCACTAGGGCTGAATTACTTGAAAGAACTTAAACAAGTGACGTTCTTATTTCATAAACTGCATTTAATCTCATGCATGGCTGTGTTTATGATAGAGTCACAGCCATACAGTAAATTAAATGTGAATAGAAGTCACTCCAATATCTTCGTAAGCAGATGTTTTGTATTTCAGCTAAAGTAGAAATAAGATAAATCCAAAGTCATTCAGGACAAGAAGATCGAAGTCTCATGCATTTACTGAAAAAAGATAAATTTTGAATAGTTAACATTTGTTCTCTTCCTCTGTCTGACGCAAACAGAAGGCCAGTTGTTATGTCATGGAGTAAAACTACACTTATCAGAATTTGCAATGGAATTTTGCAAAGAAATCAGCAGAGGTGATGGTATAATCAACAGCAAGGCTGTTGCTACTTATTCAGGATGGCTGGTGACATTTTTGGCCACTTGTAGGAGTACAGTTTTCCACTGGTGGTAATTAGAACACCTGATGTATGAATGAGGTGTAAATGTATTAAATTGCTGCCTGTCAGTACATTTTTTCACTGTGCTTACTGAAATCTCCCCTTAATCTTTTCTCAGCAATTCTAGCTAACTATGGGAAGAGCTGGAAAGCCTAAATAAGGGAAAAAAGGTTTGAATTCAGTTAGTGTTGTTGATATCCCCCCTTCCCCCCCCCCCGGCCTTTAGTATTTTGGCCAAAAAAAAGAGTTAGGTTCAAATTTTATTCATCAAATAATCATAGGAAATTTTTGTTACTTTTTGTGGTGAAGAAACTGTTTGGAAGGAAAAATCATTTCTCTCTGCTCCTTAATAATCCTGGTGCAGAAATATACACTTATAATACTGTAAAACTTTATGTACCCATTCACATGTGGGTGGAATTTGTAATTCAATAGTTTATCTAATGATTGCATTCCATTTTCTAGTGACAGTTTTCATTAAGACTCCATTTATTCAGAGAAAAACTAATCTAATAAGAGTAGCCTTGAGTCAAGGGATTTATCACTCTTTTTTTAATATTTTCCATATTCTGAAATATGTATCATTTAGCCATAACAGAAAGGTTTGTGCTTCTTTAAATTGTGCCACATTTTTTCCAGTTGTTTAATGTGTATTACTTGGAGAATGTGCAGTAGGTATGTGAAAAATTACTTTTTTCAGATACCGAGGTAGGATTGAAATGACTGGAAAAAAGATGAAAAAGAAGGGGGAAGAGACAGTCAAAACTATAGTCACAAATATAATTTGAAATTCCTATGGACCTCCATAAGTTTACCTTCTGCATGGCATTTAAATTTTTTTTTTTTTTTTTTTCAGTGTTGAAAGGAAGGTTTACATGGGGGGAGAATGGGGCGAAAAGCCCACATGTGACTTAAACACAGCATGGGAAATATTTGCTTTTATTCTCCAGTGAGTATTTAGCATCGCTTTTCTCCTGTGTGTCCCATGTAGCACAGATGGCCCTGCACAGGGAGCATCCAGCTGGAGTGCAGCTGGAGACAAAGCCAGCTGCCATGGGGGTTCACACAGCACAGCCACCTGCTGCCCTGGCACTGCTGCTTGTGGCTCTAGGAGCAGCCAAAACCCTCAGGGGTGCTTTTCCCCTCCTCTAGCAAAGCCTCAGTCCTGCCAGGCAGTTCTTGGAGAACTAGAGCTGCAAGCTCAGGGCTGGCAATTCCTGTTCAGAGTATGTGCACGGTGAGAGCTAGGGATTCTGCATTTCAGTGCTTTAAAGGAAGAAAGAACCAACCCTGGGAAGCCTAACACAAAAACGAAGCAAGAACAAAATCTAGGGAAAGCATCTTCAAATAATTACCAAACGAGCTTTTAGGAGTGAAACAGGACACGCCTTCTGGGGAGAAAGTGAGTTTGAAAGGCTCCAGCAATATGAGTTATCACACATCCCTGGGTAGTACATGACACCAAAATCCTGTTTTAGCTAGGCTATTGCTGTTGGCAGTTAATCTCAAGCAAGGCCTTGCAGCATACTGAGAAAGGTGAAATGACAAAGCAGAAGGGTTCTCCCTCCACACCTGCTCTCAGATCTGTAATAGCCTCAGACAGAGATCCAGAGGAGGTTTTTCCTCTGCCCACTGCCTCTGTTTATGAAATCCTGTTTGGCACTTGCAAAACATCTTGGTGCTGTAGAGCTTTTCTTAATTTCACAAATACATAAAAAATTACTTCATACTACTTTCACTAGAAGGGTTGGAAAACAGAATTTGTGCATTGTGTAAGAACAAGCTAAATCCTGATTTGAAGGGTTTTGTATTTTTAGAAGGTAAATGTGCCTACCTGCTTATCCTTCATTCCTTCCTTTCTTTCTTTCTTTCTCTTTCTTTCTCTCTCTTTCTTTCTCTTTCTTTCTCTCTCTTTCTCTCTTTCTCTCTTTCTCTTTCTTTCTCTCTCTTTCTCTCTCTTTCTCTCTCTTTCTCTCTCTTTCTCTCTCTCTCTTTCTCTCTCTTTCTCTTTCTTTCTTTCTCTTTCTTTCTTTCTCTTTCTTTCTTTCTCTTTCTTTCTTTCTCTTTCTTTCTTTCTCTTTCTTTCTTTCTCTCTCTTTCTTTCTCTCTCTTTCTTTCTCTCTCTTTCTCTTTCTCTCTCTCTCTCTCTCTCTCTCTCTCTCTTTCTCTCTTCCTCTCTTCCCCTGCCCCTCATTAGATGGATACCTGGATATTGTTGTTTCAGGAAATTTGAAGATTTATTTAATATTAGTAAAATGGACTTGATTTGAAAAATTTGCATCCAGATCCTGATACCGTATTTCTCAAGAGTTCTGGGAGACATAATTTGTGTTGTAGTGTTTGGGATCTGCATACAAGTTTATAATTCAAATGTCACCAAAATAAACATATTTTTGGGCTGTGCCTGTTTGAAATTTGATGAATGCAGAACCTGTTGGTTAGGGAGGTCTCTCCCAGCAGTTGTGAACAATTTGCTCATTACCTTTCCCTTCTTCTCACCCCTCATCTTCTTTGAAGGTCACTATTTATCATTTTATGGCACTGGTGAGTAAGTGCTGCTGAGTCAATGCTTGATGAGTTTCCAGCTGAGCCTGTGTCAGTAATTTACTGAGATGCCAAGCAATCCAATTAAATGTTCAGAGTATTCTGACCTCACTGTGACTGCAGCGTGGTGCTGTCGTCACGGTGCCATCCCCACAGACTCCTGCTCTGCAGTCACTTCTCAGGCTGCCACGGAGATCCTGTGGCCACAGGACAGCACTCCCTCTGGATTCTCATGGCCTTTTGCAGCACTACCACCAATGGCTTCCACTGACACCAGTCTGAAACTATTCTGACAAGAAGTATTGCACAGGAATGGTTTTTTTTCTCAAGAGCATACTAAAGGTTTTCCTTTGCTGCAGGGGCAATGTTTTACAAAGAAAATGACCAGTGAAATCATTCTTTTTGGAAATTTCTACAGGAGTGGTAGATAGTCTGAACATCTGCATATTGATGTATATTTAATTTTTGCTGTAAAAAAAGTCTGAAATTGATGTGCCATGAAGGACAAAGCATTCCTTACTATCTGTCAAATGAAAGTTTTGGAAATTGCAATTAGCTGTGTTTTATGCACCTTTGTTGATGTTATGACTCAAAGCATTTAATGTGGTTGATTCAAATGTCAGATTTTACTGGAAGATTAATGTGGCCTGGTTTGTAGCCTCTCATATTTTGTAGTCATCACAGATGCTGTGGAACAGGTTAGAGAATTGAAAATAGGAATGTTGCTTATATAAGATGGCCTTTAGTGCGCAGGGTAGTTTGAAACTATAGAAGTGTTTTGTGGGGACAGTGGCCCTGAGTTTCAGGATGGTGCCTCTGAGAGAAAATGACCTCTTTCTTTCTACTCTTTAGTCTTGTTCTAGGGTCTCCTCTGCTTTACAGGAGCTTGTGATACAGTACCAGATTAATTACTTCTGTCTTTCATTAGGCAAAAAGAGATATGGCTAATTACTGACTTCCCTCAGCTGCCACTGTTGCAAGATCTGCCAGAGCTACTGGGCAGAGTTCCTGGCCAGTGTTGCTCCTGTTTGAGGAGTCCTGGAGACACCTCTGGGCACGCCTGGATTATCCAGGGCAGCCACGGCGTGCTGTGAGGCAGCTGCTGAGGAGCACCAGGAGTCTGCACTGCCTGCATCAGATCTTGTGGAGGGAGCACTCCCAAGCAGTTGAAACGTTCCTGGAAGCCATCCCCAGATTCAACTGGCTGCAGAAGGAATGTGGTTTGCTTTGAGACCCCCACACAAAGCCAGCCCCAAAAGGGAAAAGCTCCTGAAGTGCCTGGCGGAGTGCTCTGGGACATGTGTATGTTCAGAAGGATAGGGTAGAAATTCCCAGCCATTTAAACTGGGGGTTTTGTCAAATATACTAAAATCATTTTTCCTCACCCAATCCAGTCATCCACAGCCACAGTTAATGGACAATACCTCTGAGTTGGTGGAGGTCAGCACAGATGAGAGGTGCTGGTAAATGAATAAACTCCAGGATTCCTGTGGCTCCTGGATTGCCATTGGTGTTCTCAAATGCAAGTACTTTAAGTGCCTTGAGCATTTACTGTGATCTGTCTGAAAGCTACAACCCTTCTGTTAACAGTCAGTGAATTCAGGAAAGTCGTCAGTTCCCCTACTTTCAGGTTTTATTGTAATCCTGAAGTTCTCTGGAGAAGTATTAAAGCATTATAGAGTGGGATATTTGGCATCCACGTTGCTTCAGGAGTATTTAAGGGCTAAGGCTTGTCATTCATCCTCTCAAATCCCTGAGAATAAAACCAGATTCTATACTAATATAACTTCTGGAGCAACACAGTCAAGAAAGCACCTGGGGCAAATTTACCCTTCAAGGAGTTTGGTAAATGAATGACGTAGTGCCATAAAAACCTATTCTGACTTGTCTAATAATTCCAGATTCACTGTAGAAACCATGATGGTGACCTTAAGCATTCAGTGTGCAAAAGGGAATTTCTAACACGTGTGTCAAAAGGCCCTGCCTCACTGGAGGACTGTAACAAGTTTTCCAGGCTCTGTAGTTAGCTCTGCTCCTTTTGGTAGTAATCTTCATTTGTGTTTGAAGGGGACCTCTTGGGGACTAGAGAAAGGTCTGTGTATCTACCTGTTGGTACTTGTTTGTTTAAATCTTGTGATGGCCAAAGAACTCTGGTTCTGAAATCTTAGGAGAGATGCCTTAAAATAAAAACAGCTCAGTGGGCCTTTCTTGTGTGTATCAAAGCTCAGTTTGGCACAGCATCATCTGTCAGAGCTTGGAGGTTTCCTGGAATGCAGAGCAATATAACCAGAGGTGCTGGTTGGGATGAACGTGGAGTTAGTTAGGAGAACCTGGGGAAGTAGAGTAGCCTAAAATCCTGTGTGTTTAATCCAAGTGCAAGATACTGTCAGCTGTAACTTGGGGGAAAAATACTTTCTGTGAGGTCAAAGCCTCTGTGCAGTCCCATCAAGGCTGTGCTGATACAGAGCCACACCAGGCAGCTCTCAGCAAGGGTCCCACACAGCCTGGGGGCTTGGCATAAACCTGGAGGTTCCTCTTTTTGCTGCTTTAGCTCATTCTTGAAACTCGTGTTTCTTCCCTTCCCTGTTTTGCTAATTTTGTTGGAGGACCTCATCTTCCTGCTTTAGAAATCCCTCAGTTTCTGATTACATTGTAATAGGGTCAACATTTCACTGGCTTCCAGTTTAACCTGCCTTTTCTCTGGGGTTTATTTACCGAGATATACCGAATTTTCTCCTTTGTCCTTAATTTTTGTATAATAAAAATCCAAGCTGTTAATTTCCTTCCATCCATCCTAGTGATTGTGAGAAAGGTTGTTCTCTCCATCAGGGATTCATTTTGAATCCCTTTCTCAAATACAGCTGAACAGCCTGATGTATTATCCAGGAGAAATTACTTTTACCTCTCATAATAATGTTAACACCTCTTTCTTTCTTTGCTGGAAATTACTCAATTGATGGGTTTAGAATCAGGTTCACCTTTTTCCTAGCCATATTGTATTACTCCTTCATATTAGGGTTGGAATTGATGAATACATTCATATTTTTTTTCCCCTGCTGTTATCTCTGGTGAATAAGCTCATTGTTTACGGAAAAAAAAAAAATCTCTAAATGCATGACTGTATTATTTCCCCTCAATTTTAATATTTTCCTTTCTACTGCGCTGTTCTGTGACATCTCCCTCTTTCAGCATAAATAGTTTAGTACCCCTGTGTTGATGATACTGCATAACTTTGTGTATCTTCAAATTTCATTAGGATAAATTTTTTTTTTTTATAAATTACATCACTTGTTAATGATCTTACAATCCCCCACCTGGCCTTTACTTTTTTACTCAAACACTGAATTTTTTGTTTCTTTTAAACTTTATCAATATAGAATTCTCATTGCTAATTGCCATCTCTTCATCAAAACTAGCAGTTTTTTTAGTTTTCTTGGTTTATCCCAGTGGTGTACCTTTGAGGGGAAGAGGTTTCAGGGCTGGAATGTAGAATTTTGATGAGTAGCAGTCCTTCACAGGGATGAGGGTCAGAAAACAGGATGTTAATTGTGGCACATGACAAGAGCAGGCTGGTAACATGATCCGTTTGATAGGCTCAGGCAAGATTTTAGAAGAAATTAGAGATGCATATGCTGTGAATTTGGGGCAAGGGCAGTGATACAGTCCCTTGAAAAGGGAATCAGCTGACACAGGGAATGTACTTTTCATACAAAACTGATTTCCATTTTCTTTGATTCAAGAGCCAGCATTGCATTTTTAGACTGACTGATGGAGTTTGGAGATGAATCCTGCTTTGGCAATTGTACTTTGCTAAATCCTTCACTCATTAACTGATACCTCCTGCAGGAAATCAAACTGAAAATACATTATTTGTCCTGAAGTGGAAGAACTCAGGAATCAGAGCTGCTTCTTTTCCTGAAAAATGCAGAGAATTTGTTGCTGCTGACTTACACTGCTCTCATCTTTGATGCTGTATCATTTAACCAGGTCTAAGTGCTACAACTGTATTCAGTGTGACAATGATGACTCTTTTAGACTCTAAGTATTTAAGTAATTAGAGGTATTTGGGATTATAATTATTAACAGAGCATCAAGAAGTGATGCATCTTTTTATTCCTGAAGCTGCCTCAGTCTGGAAGCTCATGCAGGCCTCAGTCAGATCACACCATTAGCTGAACCTGTTGCTTTTTGTCTTCTGCTCTTCCTGTTCTTACACAGGTGGTGAGAAACTTCCACATTGGAAGGCTGAGCTTATTCCATAGCATTTGTTACAAAAATGAAGCTGTAAATCTGATTACATTTATTAAATAGCGCCAGTGCAGTTTAGATGTGAATAGGATTGTAAGAATCTGGAAGAAAATTATAATTACTGTAGCTTATCCTTTCAGAAGTTCACTTTAAATGAACTTCAGACAAGCTGTATAACATTCTGACATGTCAAACCTGTCCTTCCTCTGTAACTATTGAGACATTAGTGAGAAATGTGTCAGAAGGCTGAGCTTTTAACACGTTGTCAAGTGCTAAATGAATTCTGGCTGGCTTAGCCATTCCCTTGTCCCCCTGGTTGCTGTGTCCCCCCCCCAAAAAGCGTGACTTCCAGCAGCTGGAGGAGAAGGCAACACACTGAGAATGCACCGAGGGGATGAGTAAAGTTAATTTTCAAATACTCCTGATGAGTTTCTTGGCTGTCAGCTACTTCCATTAGGCAGAAACCTGGAGAGTTCCAATTTGTACCTCCAAAAAGTGCTGAAAAGTGTCTGCTGATTATGCATTATTAAATCTGTAGGGCCAAATTTTCTGCCAGTGTAAAAATTCCACTGATGACATTGACAGCATCCAAAGATTTGGCCCATTATTAGAGAGTTCATTAGGATTAGTTCTTTGTATTGGCACCATAATTTATTTGGGAGACTAAGACACCCAGCTACAGTATTTTGTTTTAAAAGAATGCTGGTAGATACCTATTCAATCACAGAATTATTTTAAAATCACTGAAAACTAGTCACTGCTGTATGAGAGAAGCACTGGGTAAGAAAACAGAGGAGTGACTGGGAAAATCCAGTCAGGAACCTGAAGTAAGTGGTACTTGCCAATACTTTCAGTGTCTTCTGATGCTCTCAGGCCATAAAGAAGACAGACCAGTGGCAATGTAAAGTACTAATGGACTACTGCCCTGATCCAGATAGCTTCCTAAATATCTGAAATGGAGCAGTGCTAAACATTGTGGCATGCTTGATAAAATGGATGACTTTGAAAATGATGCTAATTCTGCTTACAGTGTAGCAAGTAAAGTGTTTTACCTGGTATTTTCTTTAGGCAGAAAGGACTTTCTGTCTTTTGAGCCTCCAGCAATTCTGCCTCAGGTCTTTCGCATTCACTGGGGTTACACTGCACTTGTTTTGCAGTGGTCAAGTAAAGAATAATTCTAAATGCAAGTAACTGTTTCTGGAAGGAAAAAAAGCCTTTACAGGAACTGTATTTTGTTTTATCTTAAGATTTTGCTGCAAGAACTTGCTTGGCTCTAGTCATAGATTATTTACTGGAGAGCTGGGTTACGGAATTATCTGGTAAAGATAGACAGCAGCACCTTTTTATTTGTCTCTTGCTGTACTCATAAATCTAACACCTTTTAAACCTGTGATTGTCAGCAAGGCACTGATTGCTTTTACTGCAGGCAGACTGGGCTGAGAGCAGGGGATTCTTCCCTCCAGTGAGTCTCCAAGTGTTAAGGTTGTTTCAGCTGTTGAAACATCCTCGATGTCAGGTGCTCTTTGAGAGGGAGCAAAAGCAGTGTTGCCAGATGGTACTTTCTGGACTAAATGAACAGAGAGGTTCAGTCAGAGTTAATGCTACTGACATGCACATCCTCCTGTTGTCCCTACTATTTACTGCCCCAGAAAGGTGCTAACAGAAGTCTGGCAGCTCTGCCAGGGCTGAAATAGTTTCCTGTAATTTTCTTCCATTTTAACTTCCCTAGGTCGGCAGCAGTCTTAGGAAACATCAGGAAGAGTAAGAATTTATTTGTGAATGGTGAAACATTTAAGATCCACTGGAGAAGCACTCTTGGAAAGCACATGGCACAACATCAGAGGCTGGGACTCAGCATTCCCAGAGCTTTATGGGGATGTGTGAATGAGACCTGCCTGGCCTCTGTCATTAGTATCAATGCTTGAGTTTCACAAAGAACTTGGTCTCTAGCCACACTTGCTCTGCACCAAAGCTTCTGGAAATAGGCTGTCAGTGCTGAGTCTTTTAAACTCTGACGTCTAAGGTGAATTATTGTACATTATTGCCAACAAGCTGGTTTTGTGTTTAATAATTGATATGACATACTATGCTGTACCTAAGTAATCCTGAAATTTAGCCATAAAATCTCAACTAACCAAAGAAAGCAGCAGTACAGGTAACTATTTTTAGTTGATTATCCTGAACAGTGAACAATTTGCTTGAATTGACACATTTCCTTTTTAACACCATTGCCTGAGTTTACTAAAGGTCAGTAAACTTGGGGAATTCTGAGTTTTGTTCAGTGCAGAGAATAAGAGATGCAGGAAGCCTGGCTCCTGTCACCTGCCTCTGCCAATGTCTTGGTCATCTCTGGGACTTCCCTTTCTGGCAGTCAGGTTGCTCATCTCTCAGTTACAGATGTACACACTGACCTTTGGACAGTGCTGTTTGGTTTACTGAGGAACTGGGGGTTGTTATCAGTCATTAGTTATTCATGCCCAGCCCCATCTTCATAAAACTGCTCTGGAGCTGAGTACAGACAGGGGGGTTTGGGCAGATGTATTCTCATGTACAGAGACCCCAAAGCTGCTGTGTTCAGCACCAGGGAAGGGCCAAGAACAGAAGATGACTGTTGCTGTGAAAGAGGCACAGCAGAAGAGCAGGGCGTGCTGAGGTGCTTGTCCTCCTCCCAAAAAAATAAAGAACCAGCTGGAATGAGAATAACTGGAAAAATACCACAAGTGCAGGTCAATCTAAGAGGTGATGCAGGAGAGTGCTGCTTGGAGGCAGGCTCTCAGGGGCCAAGGGTGATGCCTGCAGTGGGGAGTTCTGCTGTGTGTTTTGCAGCCCAGGAACCCCCTGGCAGGGCAGGTTATTCCATTCTGCAGCATGAGCTGTGCCAGTCTCATGTGGCAAGCACCAAAGTCTCTCTTCTGGCAAAACAAGCTGTGTGGGAGGGAGTGCCCATGACCTCAGACTCCCTCTAAAGCGTTTTGAGGGCTTGCACTGGATACACTGGTGAACATAAAAGGTGAATGGGTACTTTACCATTCCTTCAGCAGCAATCTGCCTTTTTCTTTCCTGATAGAAATAAAACTTATGCTTGTCTGTGACAGGTTGAGAATTAAGCGGTTCCTCACCTTTTTTTTGCAGTCATTTTATGCTGTGTTGCTGGTTGGTTTAAAATATATTTGATTTTTCTCGCCTCTGGAAACAAGCACAACTAAAGAAAAAAAGCTTGCTAGGAATAAATTGGCACCTCTTTCTATGCAGTGTTAAATAAGATGAATAGAAAGGTTTTCTTAACCTTGTGCTCTTGAGAAGTGTTTTGAGCCTTTAACTTCTACTGGCATGATTCCATGTGTCTCTACTTTCTTACATTACTTTTCTCATGTCACCCCTAAAATTGTCAAGTCAAACTCAACGTTAAATTGAAGAATTGCATCTACTGAAGACAGAATTTCACATGTCTTTTGTGCACAGTGAAAATACTTGTGGAAATTGCTTTCTCTGGCCTTAAACCATTTTTCATTTTTAGAGATCATATGAAAGAACTTAATCCAAATGAGATTTTCAGCTTCAGTTTTTCCAGAGTATTCTCCCCTGCATCAATCATGATGTGTAAAGCGGCCTAGCCCACTTCTTAATGAGCCATGCGTGACAGTATTCATTTTTCTTTAGAAACAGGAAATGCAAAGTGATGTTAAGAATCAAGTTATAAAATTCATAGTAGGGATTGAGTTACTTATGATTTCCATTACTCCAGTGCTGGGAGAACACCAGCTCAGTAGAATAAACATCTTGTTTATTCTAAATGCAGCAGAGAAAAGAATTTTCAGGGATGGATTTTGCTTTCATTCTTATATGAAACTCTGGCAATTTTTCCGAAATGGTCAAAAGTCATGAACAGGACTGTCCAAAATCAGAGTATAAAGCTTGGAAAACTGAGGTGAGGGATTTTAAAGTAATTAAACGCATTTCAAAGCTATTTTTATTTTTCACCTCAATTTTGGAGTCTTTGGTGTCTGCTCATTTCAAATTGTCAGCCTTTTCCTCACAGCCATGACTGCAAAATTTGAATTATTTTTATGCAGCAGCATATAATTCACTTTTCTCAGCACTGTGAAAATACGCACACGTCAAAATCTGAGGAGATGGGAGGCTCATATCTGTTTTTAGAAAGGTAACAGATATTGCTGAAAAATGTATAATACTCCTGCTTAGGACAAGGTCAGTTTGGACACTCCTTAGTTATGACACAAGGAAATGCATTGTGTTGGGTTTGGACATCACTGCAAGTGTACTGCAGAAGTAAGAGGCCTAGATAATACAGATGAGGAAGGACTGAAAGGGCTGGACTTGCTAAGTCTAGAAGCAATACCATGAAAAGTGAAGAAATGAGTTTTTCAGTCCATAAAATCCTGTTGAACTTGCTCAGTGCCTTCAGAAGGTGATGTATCCTAGCAGTTTAAATTTTACCCTTGCAATCAAAGTGCCAGATTTAAAGTCTGAACCCAAAATCTGAGGTGTTTTGCAGCCTTACGAGGTGAGGTAAGAAAAGACATTCTGGATTTTGTTGTTTCCTTTTTTGGTATTCTGCTCTTGAGATGCATTTTGAAGTTGTGAATGACAAATATTTTTAACTAAAGGTCCTTGGGCAAACCCTGATTGTCTCCTGGTGGATTCCAGAATAATGAATGAGAGTTTGGGCACACAGGGTTGTCAAGATAGCTCCAGGATGCTGATGTAGTTTACTGAACTTCAATGAACCTGCTGTCACTGCTCCATAGAATGTCACTCAATATTATTTCACTTCCACAAGATCAAACCCAAAGGGCTCAAGCATTATACTGTGGCTGGGACAGAATTAACAGGGAAGCTGCTTCCTGCAAAGACTGACAGATACAGACCTTCAAAAGATGAAACTATGAAAGAAATTTCAGTGGAGTTTCATCTACAGATATCTCAGGTGTTGCTTTAGTTATTAGAGTTTAAATCACTGATTTCTGTCCCCTGTTCAGTGCAGAGCTCCCCTAACATCAAGGAAACTATCTGAATTCAAACTTGCTGAGAATATTTAAACTTGCTATGAATTATTGGAAAGAGTCAGAAATAGTTCTTATTCTAAAGTTACTTTTGATAAAAGGATCTTTTGTCTGGGCAGTGTCCTAGCTGATGTGTTATGGTACCTTCAAAATGAGTTGTGTTTCATGACTGTTTATTTTTTCCCCACAAGGGCGTGCAGAGGTAACAATGTCCATGGGGAAAAAAGGAGTGGAGAGATGCAGCAGCATAGTGGAACAGACCTGAATTTAGGTCTGGATTCAGCTTTGCTGGTGCTGCAGGTGGTGTAAGCCATCAGCACAGCTTCTCTCTGATGTGATCTGAAATACGTGCCTTGGGATGGGGATCCTGAAAAGCAGCCAGCAGCTCTTGCATTGCTGGGAGTTCACCCCAGGTGCTTTATGTCCTGGCTACAGGTCATCTTCAGGAACAGTTTCTCTCTCACAAACATCTCCAGAATCAGTTCCTGACAATATATGCTCGAGCCAATACAGTCCCACTGAGGCAAGAACTGTATTACTTTAAAGTGACTCATGCACAGTAATTTAGAGGGTGGCTGCCTACAATTTCCAGGTGCCATCAATCTCCTTGGTAAGATAATTTCCTGCCTTCATATATACAGAGGAGGAAAGGATACACCATGAATTTCTGATGATGGGGATGATACTTAGCCTTTAGAGAGCATTTTTAGCCTTCAAGCAGTTTACAAGTGAGCCTTAATGTTCATTGTATCCTTCAATGTCACTAAATGTTAACATTCCCTTTGATAGAGGGGAAAGTTGAAGGAAAGGACTTAGCTAACTGTCTCAGGACTTTGGAAAGAGTCATGGGAGTACATTTCAAGCCTGTGCCTAGATTATGTATCCCTTCTTTCCCTCCAAGGCTCCTGGGTTTGTGCCACTGTTTCCTTTGTAAAGGCCTCTACCAGCCCTGGACAGTTTGCAGGGTCTGGCACAGGGGTAAGCAGATGACTGCTCTGGGACATTATTGAGAAATCTGTAAGCTAAGAATTTGAAAACTTATGGAAAATGCTCCGAAATGGTGCTTAATGTAAACATGAGCTATTGAAGTGGTTCTGACAGATGTCAAGTGGTTCTCTGAGAGACACAAAGTCTGCAAAGAGCTTTTAGCCACCAGCACATGGTCACAGTAATGTGACCTTGTGGGTGGAATCCTACCTGATTCAAAGCTCTTGGGTTTTTCCATTAACTTCAGTGCTAATCTTGGAGGTAGAACTTGTATGGGTTTTATTTAAAAATACATATTTATTTTATTTCTGTCCGGGTCTGCCATCGCTTGCAGCTTTCCTGTATCCTGAAACAAAAATACAACTGAAGGCTACATATACAGGAGGTTTCTTTTGAAGCAGTGGGGAGTCTGCCAGGGAGACAGAAGTGGAAAACATTGGTATTTGTTTAGAAACCCCTGGTGTCTATCAGAAATATGTTTTATTCATGGAAGACAACTCATAAAAGGTCAGAAAAACAGGAGTAAGCTTATTTACTCCACTCAGTTAAACAGAACATTGGCACTGTGGAGCAGAAGTGCTGTCTACACAACCCTTTTTTAATGTGTTGATTTAAAAGTTATATTTTAGTCAGCATGTTTTCTTTAAAAAAAAAATGTTTTCATGAACATCTTCGTTCAGTGCAGAAAAAAATAATTATAAGAATGTTTTTGAAATTGGGAAATATTGAATCGTGTTTTAATTTTTTTTCACTTTTAGCCTACTTCTAGTTAGCTTCTGAAATTTTCAGGGATCTAACAAAGAGTGAAATTACTTTTGCAGCTCAATTTTTGATCTGTTTAGTTTCATTTAATTTCTAAGTGCTTTAATGGCAAGCATTGTAAAAATTCAAGGTTTTTAAGTGTCATGTTAATTTGCCGATCTTGTAAAACTTACAGTTTTGATGACACAAACTGTGCCACCTTCTGTCTTCCCAAAATAAAAATCAGCTAAAAGACAGAGGTCAAACTGGGCTGGAACAGGACAGCTGGTTCAAAGTGACAGGAAAGGAGACAAATGGACACAGGAGGCTCACTGCTGAAGTGTGTGTGGAGAAGAGCATCACCACGTGGTTGGTGTTGATGGGGACGTTCATGCTGCCACTCTCTCATACTCTGTTCACAGAATTCATAAGGATTCTGTATTTTTAAGAGCTTTGCCTTCCACTAAATTAGGCCAAAATAGGCTAGTTGGTTAAAAACCAATGAGAAAGGAGAGCAGTGGACATTTGCACACAGACGTGCTTGAAAAAGCATGATTTCCAAAAGATATTAGGCTGAAGAGATGGACTAGGAATAGCAGCAGCCTTCAGAGCCCAAACACAGCTCTGCCCCTCCAAATGATCTCCCCTTCCCGCCTCCTTTTTGGAAGCTTTACAGGAGATGTGATAAGTAAATACAAGCTTAATATAGCTGTTTACTAAAGCTCTTGGGGAAAGTCTAGCAAAATATGCTTTCATAAATAAACCAGAGCTAATTAAGAACCACTTGAAAAGCTAGCACAGGGGAAGGACAGGAGAAAATTACCATGTAACGTGTGTGTGGTTAGCAGAAGTGTAATTCCAGCTGGGATGAGACAGAAACCTGACTGGGAGCAGGATTTATCCATTCTTTCTCATGTTGGGTAGTACCCTATTAAGCAAATCATGCCATTAAACTTGATTGAACTACTTGACAATAATAATGGCAGCAGAATAAGACCTTTCCTTAAGTAAGCTGCAGCTAAAAATCTGATAGATGTCTGTTAAAGTTAGAAAGAAGGCTACTGTGTAATTGCAAGGAAGATCAATCTTAATGCACGTGTTTATTTTTCAAGTCCAGAGCAATGAATTGTGTATGAAATGGAAGGAGATCGTGGTTCCCTGTAATAAACTGGGAAATGTTGTGCCTTTCCTGACCTGGGGTTTCCTGTGGCACAGTTAGTGAAGGAAAGCAAACCTGTCTGCAAAGTTAGTGAGTGGCTGTGTGCTCTGTTCCAAGGGATGCTTACACAACGGTGGCAGCTGTTGGTGCTGTTGCCATCTGCTGTGAGGATGCCTCTGGGAAGGCAGTTTGGTTGGAATCAGTCCCTGGGAGGGGCACAGCCCTTGGGGAGATGTGTGAGCACTGTGTGTGAGCATGGGTGTCCTTTGTCTGAGCGTGGCACATTGATAAAATAAATCAGGGGTGAATACCCCTGTCACAAGAATGAAGGGGTTTCAATATGCTTTTAAATTTCATTTGGGAAAAGGAAAACACCTTGGGAGGCTGTAGAGAAGTTTTGTTTGAGGCTTTCAGTGTTTGTAGGTACAAGGGTATGTCAAACATAGGGGAAAGGTTCTCAGGACATTGTGTCTTGTGATGTCCTCTTTCTGCACACATTCCGTGCCTGTGGAACATGCCTGACTGACAGTGCCTGCTTTTCTGCCTTGTAAAACCTGTGTCACCATTCTTTGGTTCAGATCTGCTCACAGATTGGCTTCAGATGGTCTCAGTGCTACAAGACACATTACATATGTAAGGGTCTTCTCCCAACAGAGGAGAGAGACAGATATGACAGGTCCTATCAAATCTGTCTCTCTCACCTGTTGGGAGAAGACCCTGAGAACATCTGGAAACAAATGTGAAGAGAAGAGCTGCAGATGCTTTGTGTCTTACAGAAAACCTTTGTACCCTGTGCTGGGTAAGCCCCTCATTTGTTTAGTCCCCTTTGGTACACTGGCACACAGCTATTCCATCCACTTGCACTGGCAAAATCCCTCATGTGGGGGTGTCTTCACCTCCCCATGGGGATGCATCACTCTTGCCCAGCTTGCATCCTACCAGGCTTCTCAGCAAAGGCAAATCCCAGAGCTTGCAGCCTGTTTCTTAGGAGGCCTGTCCAGCACAGAGACATTCCAAAGTTTGAGCTGCTGGTCAGGTGTAGTGTTTTGATCCAAGAGCTGCTCTGGTTGCAGAGGTTTGCTGCTGCTTTAATCTGCAGTGTTTTATTCAGGCATAGCCTGGCTTCTCTGTCCACTTGTGCTCTGGCTGGGAAGCCTGCCCAGACACAATACCCTTCTGTGGGACCTGAGCTTTGCAGTGGCAGCTTCTCCTGCAGATTGGGCACTCTAGGCAGCAGCTGAGCTAGGATTAGCCAGGCCTACCCTTTTCTCCTGGTTTAGGTACAGGAGAGAGTCCTGCAGGACTGATAAAGGTCAGTTCTCAACTCCAGTTTGTTTTCTCTATTGCATGAAACAAAAGTTTGGTTGTAGCAAGATCTGTGGCTGTTGTTGTGAAGTGAGAATATAAGTAAGGACCAAGAAACAGAACTATTCAGTCATTGTAAATAAGACATTTTTAGCAGTTTTAGTGCCTCATGGTATGGACAAGTGGAGGACTGGAGTTTTGTCTTGATACAGGAAAACCCCCAAATTAATTACCCTATTTCCCTAATTGTCCAGGCAAAGAATGGCTATTGGGCATTGGAGGATCTGCAAACATGCACTACACCAAAGACTGCTCTTCTCAGCACATTTCTTACACCTTTGGGCTGTGGAGGAGCAGCATGGAATGCTGCTGGAATGACCTAAGAACTGTCCAAGTCCCATGGCAGAGATGGGCTGTCCTGTCCCTGTGCTGCAGGGCCCTGTTTGGTTCAGACAAATACTGTCTATTCACATTTCCTTTATTCAGGCAGACTTGTATAAGTCTCTTGTTCTGGAAATCCATCTGTATTTTCTTTCACAGTTTCGATATTTCTAATCATATTTTATATTCATGTTCTGCAACTTTTGAATTTCAAAGTGCTGTCAAGCTCCATGATTTCACCAGGACTGCCTAGGTGGCATTTCCAACCAGCTGGTATCAGAAATAGTACATGGCACAAGGGAGGAAAGCAAAACTCATATAATCTGTTGCCTTTACACAATCTGCTTGCTGAATTAATTTCACTGACTGGCAGCAGGTGGAAGGAAGGTGAGAATATCAGAAAGGTTTTGTTAACTGGCAATCCTTCACTCCATTTGTATTGTAAGGAGTGGGTTTTGGATGTGCCCATTCTGTCTGGAGCCTGTGCTGTACACTGGGGACATGAGAGGCAGTTCTGATTCCATTTGCTTTGGGATTTGAGGGGTGGACATGCTAAGAAGGCAAGGTTATTGTAATTTTCAGTGCCTTTGTGCAGAGGTTGTTTTGTACCTCAGAACTCCCTGATGAGGTAACCAATATTTCTGTTTATTTTTCCCTTTCTCTTTAACACATGAGCTGTCAAACTGGACTCCTAAATGTTATCCTTTTGTAGCCTCCAGAGGCTGAATACCTTCCAACTGTATGTGCTTACACGTGCTGAAAGGTCACGGTCATCTCTGAACAGCTCTGCTTTCCTAAACCCTTGGAACTGTGTTCACTCACTGCTGCCCAATTCCGTGCCATACCAGCAGCCTCCTAACTGAGCTGCCTGGAAACACACCACTGCCGTTTCTACAGAGAAGGATGTGCCTTGAAAAGCTGAATTTATTCCCAGTTTCAGGGACATGTAAGGAGTCAGGAATCTGTGTTATCCCTTCACCATGTCTCTTTACCCTCCAATGAGCACCTAGACTTGATTTATCCTGAAAGGTGCTTGAGCCTGGCCTGTTGTAATTAGCCTTAGGTAGATTTTAAATGAGCTCCATGACATCATACCTGGCTACTTCTGGTTTTCCTGTATTTCTGAGGCATCTTTATTACTCATTGTGCTGAATTTGTGATTTGTAGTTTCTATATTTAGTGGTTTAGAATCTCTCTTTACTGGAATAAGTGTTGATTTCACTGTTTGATCCAGGGGAGAGAAACTTCTGGGACACATTGTCATTCCTTAGTCCTGGAACCTCACTGTTCACCCCATCTGCTAATCTGTTGGCAATCCCCCAGCTCCCTCTGTATGTGTCAGTTGTGCAGTCTGGGGGGGTGGGTTTAAGCCTGGTTTTGTATTTACACTGGCAAATTTGTAATCCTTTGCATTGCTTTAGCCTAAGACCACTTCCTATTTTCGATGGCCTAATGTAGGAAGTAATGAAGTTGTATAGAACCTGGGATAAATTGTGGGGTTTATCTGTGGCTTGTAAGAAGCTTATGTATTCTTTGCCAACATCTGGCAGCTTGGAAGCTGGAGTGGAACTGAATGAAAGTTGCTCTGAGCTGCAGATTGTGTTTGCTCCAGTGCCCAGCAGTGTGCTTGTACACAGGGGTCTTTCTACACCCCAGCCTGTCTTCCCTGGGGAGGGCAGGCTGTTCTGGGAGAGAAGGCTGAAGACAAAGCTGCAGATGGAATTTGAAGAAGTACTTTTTGTTACTCAGCCCAATCTTGATTGCAAATAACTGTGGATTTTTTTCCCTTGGCTTTTTTCCCCCCCATTTGTTACTGGTGATGTTGATTATTACTCTTTTTGCCACATACTTTTGTCAAGTGGGGGATTGTTGTGTGGTTTCTGCCAATCTTTTCTAAGTGCAACTGATTCAACACATCATAGGTAATTAAAAAAATATTTCTTTTTTTTTTTAAATTTTCTTTTCTCTGGATTATTTTACCTTTTTCTTTCTTTTCTGTAAAATGCAGTATCTGCAGCCAAGTGCAGTGTATCAGCTCACAACACCTGAGTGAAATAATTCTGCTAGGCCTCCTGTGTTTTATCTAAAATATCCTGGAGCCAATATTAATTGCTTACCCACTTGAAGTTAACTCTGGTCTCTGTTCTTTCTGCCCCCAATTCCATTTTTAATATAATCATTCCCATCAGCATTATTTTCAGGTTTTCTTGAATTTTTTTTTTTCTCCTAAATGTAAGTGTGCCAGACTAATTAGAATGGTGGGGCAGAATTTTAAAGATGCTCCCATTCATTCACAGTTCTACTGAAATGTAATTAAGTAACAAAGATTACAGTGTCTTGTGCATAAAATTTTTAACGACCCACATCCATAATAGTCATGTACCGAAGATTAGGTAGTTTTGATAACTCTAACCCTTTGTCTGACCTGTTCTCAGATATTTTTTAAATTCTTCAGGGTGAATTATTAGTGGAGATCATAGAATTTCAGAGATATTTGTTATGGGGATCAGCTTCTCAGACAGTCCTTTCCTTTGGTAACGAGAATTGCTGTCTCTCCTTTGCCTGGTGCATTAGAGGACAGGGAGAGGGGACTGATGGCCTCTGACAGTGACACAAAGCTCCCATTCCCATGGTAAAACACTGGCAGGTCTTTTATTAACTTCCATGAAGTTATTTCAGAGTGAGACCAGTTTTCTCAATTAAATAGCGGGAAGACTATTTCTTTGGGCTTGCAGCTTGAACTATATCCTGTACTAGATTTTATCCAGCATTCCCACTGAAGTCAGGTGTGTTTATCATATTATGTTACAAGCTTGGGGATTTTTTCTGGTTGACAGATTTTGTGGTTGATGGTTAATCAGCATGTTTACAAGAAATACCTCATAACGTTATGCTGGCTTGCACTGCTTAAACTTAGACATATTTTAAAGTCAAGAAGTCTTACTTCTTTTAGTATGAGCCAAAGGCCTGCTTGCACAATAAATCCAAACCACTTTCCAGAGGCGTTTCTGAGGTTCATTTTGCCTGCCTTTGCCTCGTGGTGGTGTTAGAATTGTGTGAGCATACAAAGAGTTGCTGCAGCTCTGTTCTCGCTTCTTCCTGGGGAGATGGCACTGTGTGCTCATTTATTGCTAACTGGGCAGACCCACAGCAGGGAATTGGAGCAGGAGCGGTGTCACTGTGCCCGGGGCTGTCCCTGGGTGTGGTTATTGAGCCCCTGGCAGCAGCACAATCAATTCCAGGCTCCCAGGGGGGGTTCAGGCTGCTGAGAGCTCCCTGCCCAATGCACTGCTCACAAGCACTCCTGGGTTTCTCAGCCAGTCTTCTCAGCTCTGGGTTTCTGTCAAGCTTCAGACTTGTAAGAATCCCACCTAAGCTGCTTTTTGGCAGAGGTTAATGGAATGAACCGTTCTGCTTTATTTTTGTAAATTAGGTCTCAATACATCCTCATTTGCAAAGCTGTTTCCCTGCTTTCCTCTTCATTTCCCACTGAAGGAAACAATGGCTTTGTCCTCAGGGGGAAGGAACAAGCAAATTTTTACTCATCTTATTTATTTGTGAATGGTCTCTTTAAACTCAGTGACATTTAAAAAGTTTTCTTTTCTCTAAACATACTGCTAGGGTATTCCATGCTGCATGTTAACCTGGGTAGTGAAATGTTGCAGCAAATACGTGTTAGCGGTGATTACATTACATAAGAAACCAGAAAGAAATTATCTTTTCGTTTTTTATCAAGTGTAAAAGAGACTCCGGGATAGATTGAGTTTCACATTGAAAGGCAGAGAATTCTAATTTTAATTCATGGCTAAGTAATCATGTTAAATGAAGATCAGTCAGCTCAGTGCAAGCTACTTTTGAGCAGAACTTCTTTGTTGGAAATCCCTTCTGTCTATACTGTCAAGCAGATATTTAACACTTCACAAGGTGCACACACCACTAGAAAATTCTACAGTAGTGTAGAAAACTTTTCCACTTACTTCTTCCAACCATGTTTCAAGGATTCAGTGGTACCAGCCATCATTTCAGACCTATGGAGGTCAATAATTTACAGCATTAGTTTTCTTTGAGTCACTAACTTCACCTTTATTTTAATAGGAAATGAAAAGGGGAAGGATATTTCCTGGTAGTTAAGAAATAAGGGAAAATACTACTTTTTTTTCTCTTAAGAGTAATCTGATTCCACTTTTCAATAAAGCAGCTATGTTAGGGACTGTATGTTGTCAGTCTCAAAAACTATTTTGTTAAATGATCTTCTGCAGCTTTTTTTGTTTGTTCTCTGTGAAGCCCAAGAAGCTGGTTTAGATGAGATTAAGACATGTGCTATAATTCCTTCTATTATTCATCATCCTACAGCAAATTGTACTGGAACTCACAAAGTGAAGAATCATCTTTCACACAAGCTTTGTAAGTGTTCTTTGCCTACAGGATGAAGTACTTTCTCTTGCTATCTAATAAACTGTGAGAGTACTGAGGAGCCCAAGCTGTATTTGAGTGTACTTGAACAGTGTGGTATATTCATGGCAACAATGAGCCAAGAAAATGCTGCAATATTTTCATTTATTTCAGTGTTCTTGGCAAATACGAGTAAGGTAGTAAGTTGTCAGAATTATGGCTCAGGACATGACTAGATAAACTCTACAAAATTGGTCTTAAATTCCTAAACCTTTCTCTGCAGGGATGAGCTCTCAGTATTCATTCAGTGGCACATCCCCAGGGACCCCTCCCACTGTCCCAGGCTGCTCCAGCCCCAATGTCCAACCTGGCTTTGGGCACTGCCAGGGGTGCAGGGACAGCCCCAGCTGCTCTGGGCACCCTGTGCCAGGGCCTGCCCACCCTGCCAGGGAAGGATTTCTTCCCAAAGCAGGAGTGGCCTTTGAGCAGCTAAGCAAGGATAAAGGTCTAGAAAATTGCTAAAGGGCAATTAATGAAACTATTTAGTGTCATTGAGAAACACCAAAGAGAAGCTTCAAAGATGGCTTGTCTGAGCAGGTGCTGCTAATAAATAAATTGCTTATTTGCAGACAAGTGAAGATGGCAATTCTGCTTATATTCTTACTTAATTTTTTTAATGATTACTAATTGATTTGCAGAACTGGAGCTGCTGCCATCTGATTCCTCGTTTCATTTGTCACACAGATTAATTTCTGACCATTTGTATCTGTGAAGCCTGTGGTCTTCTAGCCCAAAACCACAAAGACATCCATTTCAGATCTTAGAAGCATGAAGTCTGTTCTGAACATTTATATGAAACAATGAGATAAAGAACTGAAAATAGAAAAGGGACGGATTTCTAGAACTTGAACAACTTTTTTCAAATTGGCCATTTATGGAATACTGATAGCCAAATGTTCTTTACCGTCATCTTGCTAAGCTGTGTCATGTTCCTGGAAGCCTGAGATCTGTCATCACTACACATGGCTGTGCTGGAACTGCTTATTTGCAGTCTGGTGGGCACACAGGACCTTTCTGCCTTGGAGCCTCCTGCTGTGGGAAAAGCCTGAGCAGGATAGAAATGTTTGGGAGGCAGCAGAGGGTGGGACTTGCTGAGAGCCACGGGAGCTCTGTGAAGGTGGAGGCCTGCCTGGGACCAGGGGCATTTCTGTCTCTCCAGGTGGAGCTGAGTTCTTCTCTAGATGGGCTTTCATACCTCGTTTTATCTAATGTTCCCTGGAGGTGCTCAGGCTGAGCCCAAGGAAGGAACTGATACAGCCTAGCAGTAACTTGTGGAGAATTTTAAGAAGCAGAAAAATTGCTTTTTGAGTGTATCACGGCCCTCTGTGAAACCCCAAATCCTGCTCAATGTGCTCAGTAGCAGGTCTAGCAAGGGAGGGAGAGAAAATCCAGACAGTGGTCTTCAACAGTCTGTAATTAGGGCAGTTTAAAGTGACTGGGAAGCTGCAGCCTGGAGTGGAAACAATCAGTAAAGTCCCCTCCTTGCTAAGAGCTTCACTCTCGCTGTCTACTCTGTTGATTTTCCTGAAGGCTTTGCAGACAGTGCAGGAGCTTTCACTGCCTTGTGTCAGCAGCTGGCTGGGGCTCAGCCTTCTGTCCCTGGAGCCTGCCCCGATGCTCTGGGCCTCCTGGCACTGCTCCTTGCCTCCTTTCTCCTCCTGTCCTGGTCCCTGGCAGCTGCCCTGGTGCTCCTCAGGATTTACATCTGTGTCTCACTGCTGCTTAGTTTGCAGCCAAAGTGTCGCCGGGAGCCTTAGAGAGGAGCTTTGCACTGCTGTGGCTTTTGAAAGCCTTTAGTTTTTTTAAAACAAAAATGGAAACCAAAAGCACAGAGGAATGTGGTTACTTTTTGTTATGCTGAAATGAAACATTTCATCAGCTGGATGAAAGGAACCAAGTTATTTGAAAAAGAGGGTGGGTGACTGGGTAGTTGTGACACTGTGTTGGAACAGCGATAAACTTTAGATCACAGCTCTACCTGCTTTGAAAATAACAGATTTAATAAAAAAACAGTGCACCAAAGCCACCCAACAGTCTGTCTCTCGCTAGCTGCCTGTCTCAGGCACAGCCCAGGGCTTAAAGCTGATTTTCTAAAAAAAGGTTTCTAGAACAGTGTCTGGGGCACAGGGAGAATAGCTAGATGATCTCTCTTCATCTTTTCCTAGAACAAAAAGGGCATGAAAGCCTCACTGGTGCTTTGTCAGACTAAGAACAGATTCCCTTGGGAGAAGGGAATCATTAGCAGTGCTCACAGGTATGTGGCAGAGCTCAGTGTTACCTGAGGTAAAGTGCCACGTCTTTGTACATCTCCTGGGGGTCACTGCTGACCCCACACAGGTGCTGCTGGTTCCCTTCCCTGAAATGCTCTTCTTTAGACTATGTTCTTCAGCATTCAAGCAGAGCCCTGAATGTGCAGGAGCTTGGCGTGTCCTAAAAGATTATTTTTTCTATTCTATTCCCAGTCTTCTGTGTTCTCTGACTCAGACAATTGTGTTCTCAGCTCCTGTGGACACAAGTGCTCATAGGAGTTAAGGAAACACCACTGGTTATCATTAGCCAATGTAAGTGAGGGGATCACAGTCTGGCACCGAAGCTTTTTCTTCTTTATAGCAACTTATAACACATTTGAAGGAGACATGAGCCCTGACTAACTCTAGATGTGGGAAAACTTCACAACAAATAATTTTCTCTGTACTGTAATTGCTGATCTTGCAATGTTGGAAGGGTGGATTCTATCGCCAAATAAATAGAATTTTCATTTCTATTATTGTTTTCAGTATCGATGATCAATGAAATAATCACTCTGTCTTGACGTTGAATTCCAAATATTAAAAAAAAAAAAAAAAGGATGTTATTATATTAGTTTTATCTGGGTGAGTCATGTGGGAGGACTCAAGTTTCCTGACCACTCGAGAAGATAGCCAGTTTGGCTTGCATACAGATGTAAAATGTTTTAAAAGAATAAGTTTGTAACTCAGGCCAGGAAAGCATTATCACTCCTAAATGTATTGGAAGCTGACAGAAGAGGGGTTGGTAATAAGGAATCAATTTTAGGAGGCTGTTCTGGAAGGTCTGCACGATTTGGGCAATCCTAATTGTGCCAAGAAAATGCAGCTTGTGTCAGAGTGCAGAGCTCCCATGCAGCAGCTTTGTTCCTGCCTTTCTGCAAGCAGCATGGGTTTCTATTGCACTGCCAGCAGGGAAGACAAGACTCTGAGCTAATCTTCATAGTATGCATCCTTGAATTTACTTTTGGATAATGAGGCAATAAAGATCTCGAAGCATCTTTCTGAGCAAAACTCTCCCTCAGATTTTTTTTTTTTTTTAACTTAATGGTTTGTCTTTCTCAGAGACTCTGGACATGGGGCCCTTTGTGTAGCTGACTAGTAGAATTGTCGTTATTCCTTTCTGCTTTAAAGGGAACCCTGCATCATTCCTTTTTGCATTCCCAGTCAGTTTTAAATCATAAAAAATAGATAGCTTACAGTCATCCCTGTGTTTTGAAAGGCTCTTGTTTTTATATAGAAATCGCTTCATGTTCTACTCGTGCTTCTCCAAACAGTAATGTTGGGTCACTGAGTGTGTGTTTGAAAGATCATCTGCTTTTGATTAGGAACAAGTGTCATGTATTCCAGCTCTTCTGAAGCTGAAATGTGGAGCTGCTTCTGTTTTATTTCCCTGAAGCTGACTGGAGAATTCAGTCACACCAAGGGAATGTGTTCCCTGTGCACCAGCTGATACAGCAACTGTAGCTGCACTAGAGTGCTTCCTAAATGAAAGCACTGCTGGCTTATGGGCCGTGCATTAATGCAGATAAATTAAAAGCCTTCTGAAGACGTTGGCAGAATTCTCATATTGCTAAATGAAATACAAATGAAGGTTTAATTGGTAAATCCAGATTTCTTCTGCATTACAAAGCTTTTTCTTTGCTCTTACTGTTGTAAGAGAAGTACTAGCATAGCATATTAAATTAATGTTTCTTCTGGAAGTCACAGTGGTAGTCTGTAAGTAGAGCTGCTCAAAAACTGTCTTGTAGAAGTTAATAGAAAAATATTCAAAAGCTTTGCAGCAGAAGGTTTAACTAGCAGCATGCCTGGGCAGGAAATGGATGCACTGCCTGCCGTGCCCTCGGTGCCCTGAGCAGCCTCCCAACACGAGAGGCATTTCCTGGCCCAGGGCTGGTTCAAGGCTCAAGAGTGGGCAGGCATGAACAGGAGTGTGCAGGTCTCCATCTCTGCCTGCTGAGGCAGTGGGCAGCACAGCTGGCAGCCAGGCACATGAGACATTTCTGCAAGGCTGAGCACACAGTACGGCTTGTAGGCACTGAGGGTGGATCTTTAGAACTAGCCTAAATCAGTTTGTTTCATTTCCCCTAGGGGTCTGGTTAAGGAAATGACGATTGAAGTGGAGATGGTGGCTGTGAAGGGTTGGTTTTGCAGAGAGTGAGTGATTGACTTGTTTTCTACACTCTTGGTTTTTAAAGAACCATTTGTAATTCCTTTTCCCTTTGAAGTGTGTGCAGGACACACCATGCACTTTAGTTTAGATTTATAAAACTGCAGGGCTTTAGTGAGTCTCTAAGGCTTTTGGGCCTGATCTTGATGAACACAGTGCCCTTGCTGCAAGGCAGAAACAGCTACCATGCCTGTGTTTCAGTGCACTATTCCACTCTGCTGTGTTCGACTGCACAGCTGCTATCATCTGCTTCTTCTGACTCCCTCATGTATCCACAAGTGCTTGGATTCTCCTGCTTTTCCACTTACTCCCCTCTCTCTCCCCATACTCTTAACTTTATTCTTTCCTTCACATGTACTTCCAGAGCTCCCGGGGCCATGCTGGACAGACCCAGCTTGCTTTGAGCTCCCGGGCCTTGTGTGGGTTGATGGGGAAGTGTTTAGGGGAGAAGGGAAAGTGCTGCCTCCTGAATGGGGCACAGGCAGCTTGGCTGTGGAGGGAGGGGGGCAGTGGAAAATGGAAGCAGAGCTTCCAAGGGGGCTTTTGAACACGGTGTCCCCCAGACATGCCCTCCCTCCTTTGGTGAGCTTCTGCCTCACCCTCCCTCGGGGATACAACTCACACACAGCCTTCCCTTTGCTTGGGAAAAGGGAGAGGTCATAGACCTTCCCTGCCTGGAGACTTGCTTCCATCGGGTAGACTTCAAAAGTATAATTGTGTGAGGTGTCTGTCACGGTGTCAGCTATCTGTTACCTGTGGGTCTGGGATAAAGCGGGGCTGGAGGGATTTTGAAGGTAGAGAAAGGGCAGTGGCAAAGGAAAAACAACGTGTCTATTTGAAACTCAAATAGCAGCTTGGATCTGTATAATCACAGTGTTCAAGCAGAAAAGTAACACCACTCCAGGAATCAATTTTACCTTGAAATAGCAAAGTGACTTGGAGGAAGTTGTTAGTGAAATGGCTGGAGCTAACTTTGTCCCAGAACCACGTCAGAAAATGTTCAGTTCCAGTATTTAAAGGATCACCCACTGGTGCCCAGTTCTGTCAACCTTTGAAAATCCCAGGTGAGACAGGTGGGATTAAGAGTCCTGAAAGCTGGATTTTATTCTCTGTGTGTGCCACTTTTGGTTTTACATTTTACGAGTCAGTCTCTCCACAGAAATTATTTTAATAGGTTTCTAGATCTTTTAATTAAGAACTAGTTGTAAAGCTCTCCCAGCTGTTATTGGAGTCCTACATAAAGTTTCAATAGCTTCATGAGGTATGAATTTTCTTTTAAAAACTCTCCCTAGCCCTTTGTCCAGTATAATTAACACAGTACTTGTCCATTTGCCTGTTATTTGCTCCTTTATTTTTGCTCCTAGCTACCAGTCCACATTAGGTGGATGTTATCTGTACTGGTCCTTGTGGTCAAAGCTGGCATTTGTGCTGTCTTTTGTTCTTTTGATGCTGGTGACGTTTCAAAGTACTAGATTGTATATTATAGTGTTTAGGTTATTATTTTATCCATGAATTCCTTTTGCTTTGCTGGGTGAATTATGGCTGGTCCTAGTGAGTTCTTACAGTTTACTATTTCAATTTATTCTGCAATAAAATGTCAGTTCATTTTTGGTCACATTTTCAGCTGCATCACCCTTTCATCTCTGGAAACCTCCCAGCGATTTTCTGTACTAAATGTGCAAAAAGATCCATCTGTTTTTTGTACAATCAGTGTGTTTTCTGTGGATAGTCCAGCTTCAGCCCACAGACTTTGGCAGGCATCCTGCTCCTGATGCAATGATGAAGGTGTGTTAGAGATTATTGTAATGCTGCAATGTTGCCCTTAAACTCTTCTGTGGCCTGTCATACTGTATTTTCCACAACTAACCTGCCATGGTTTATATTCCTTTCTGTTCCATGATCTGCCATGATCTTTTCTGATGCTCTTGTTGCTAATAGCCTCTCCTAACCTGCCTTCTCAACACAGTGGCTGTTGTGCTGTTAGCCTTTCAGCAGGGTTCTTAGAGGTCAGTGGGATATGCTCACCTTCCAGTATGCTGGGCTTACATAACCTTCACATACTTGCCAATACTTCACATTTGAAATTTTGTTTATTTTAACAAGCTTTTGCTTTTAGTTTCCTCACCTTTTTAAAACCAAGTGGAATTTTTAAAAAACTTTTGTTTACTTTAGAGATATTGAATCTTACTGTATCATCAGACTGCCTTTTTGGTAGTAATATTCTTGCTGAGGACCTCGACACTGCTGTGACTGTGTCACAAGGTGGCTTTTTTTAGTGGAAAAAATCTAGTCATTCCCTGAAGTACAATCTACAGATCAGATTTGTCACACAGCATGTCTGAAATAACTAAACTCTACCATTACTGCTGTTTTCCTGGGCTAGCAATCATTCTAGTTTCTCTGGGCACAACAGGGTTGCTCTTCTCTAATGAAAAAGATTAGATGTTCTTAATAATGTATTTTTCCTGTATTTGAACATGGAGTTAGAGTTTTGTAGAGATTCCATTTTACTTGTTGGTACATTTCACCAAGCTCTGATACAATTCTAAGATATTTGTGACACAATTTCTTGACATGAGTCCTGTACTGACATGAGTTACTGATTTTTTTTTAGCCTTTATGGAGATACTAAAGTACCAATAATTCTCTCTTTCCTCCAAGTGTTTGATATTATTCAAAACACACTTAGAGGTTGGTGTTGTAGTCTACTCATCTCTTTTTTAACCTTCTCAGCATTTGTATAGAAACACATATGTATTTGGTTAGTGTTTTTTTGGCTTCTGCCTCTTTTGGAAAACACAGCTTCACCTTTGACTTTGGCCAGTGCATTTTCTACCTTTGGGCCTGCAGACAGATGAGGAAAAGGAGACACAAAGTCTCTCCACGTGTGTCTCTCTCTCTGGGGTTCTCAGCTTGTTTTGCAAGTGCTAATACTCAGATGAGTTTTGCAGGCAGACTGATGAGTGTCTGTGCTTTATTATGGATTTATGGAGTGACTAAAATTAATGAGTTCCACTCGGCAGCTTAAATCTCTTCTTGAGTCAGTATTAGTTAATACTTTTTTGTGATTGATTTTGAGCTTAGCTGCAGATGCTGAGGCTGAAGACTTGCCCTGAAACTCGTAAAAGGCCACAGCCCTTGTGAGGAGTGCTGTTTGTTGACAGCATTTGATAATTTTTTTGGTACTATTTCAGCTTCACTTTAGAAATACAAGGCAAGTGATACCAGGACAAGTGGGAACTGTGGTATTTTTTGTGAGGAAAGAGAATGCCCCACTGGCTGGTGAAGGATAAGCCCCAAACAATTAGGGTGAAATGTTTTTCCATGCTGCTTTGCTCTGGAAGCTTGTCCAAATCACTTCCCAAAATAATGGTAACTCTTACTGTCAATAATGTATCATGCAGAGAATAATGCAAGCAAATCTTTAGTCTTGCTTTTGCAGTGGATGCCTAAAGCTGAATAATAAAATGGGATTTTGAGCAACAGCAGATTTTGGACTCCTGTGTCAATCACATCCTCTCCTTTCTCTCTCCACCAGATGCTGTTTTACAAGTATGTAACATTTTATGTGCAAGAAGAGATTTATAACAGAAATGAAAGAATACTAAACCTTCCATGGGGTTGTAAAGACAGCCTTAGCACAAATACACCTAATCCTGATCTGATAATGGCAGGCAATGAACTCACAATAATCCATATTACATTAAAATTTCTGTAACCTAGTTGCAAATGGTTTTTCATTTAAATTTTGTTTGCTTAAGTTTATTACAGGAAGTAAAAATAACCCCTGCTCTGATAGCACCTGCAAGATAGATATTGCTCTATTTCTTTGTAAATAAAGGCCTGCATTTTATTACTGTGAAAATTGCTGTATTTCTGCCTTTGCACATCAGGCAATTTTCAGAAGCTTCTCTCAACAGGTATGTTATAATGGCTTTGGATACTGGAAGGGTATGCCTTTTCTAAATGTACATCTTCAGATAATGAAGTGCATTAAGAATGAACAATATGGAACTGTGAAGGGAAAACATGAACAGTGTTCAAACCAGAGCTGAACTTCTAAACCCCAGTTCTAGCCACCTGAAGGGAAATTGCCAATGGAAACCTGTATTTTAAAAAAATAAACCCCTAAGGAAGTAGTCATCTAAATTTTACTTCAAGAACATCCATCAGTTCATTCAGCTTGGTGCAGTGAAGCAGGACTATTCATGGCACTGGGATGAATCCACAAATCCATTTGTGGATTTGGATGAGCAGATGACAGCAGGACCTGCACAATTTAGGGAAGAGTTTGTTCCCTAAGGTCAGTGTGGCTGCCAGCCCCTCACCCCTGACCCCAGTGACACACCTCTGGAATGGCAGTGGGGTGCTCAGCACAGCATTTGGTAGCCCAGCTACTGACACACAGGGTCTTTTTATGTGGAGCAGCATTCCAGAGGAGTTCTGTGTGGATTGTAGTGCATGGAAGAATCTGGGGATACCATTGAACAGTATTTAATTACTGTGGTTAATAAGCAGTGGCTCCTGGGTTTGTGTCTGTAGGGTGTATAAGAATATGTTTACTTAGTGTATGTTAATCTGTGGCCTATTTATTTGTGGGATAAAGAGGCCATTTGTCTTTTAAGGGAAAAACAGTTCAGATAAGACAGTATTAGTTTTCATAAGATGGTGTTTTAATAAGATAAACAAACAATGTGACGGATTTCATGAGTGTTTTATAAGCAAATATTTTCCATAATGTTATTTTTCTTCTCTTTTTTGTATACTCTGGAGGCAGTCATGCATGGATGGTTAGAATAACAAATTACTTGAAGTAACTCTGCCTTTATCTGAACATTTGCTATGCTTGTAAACTTGCATGCTGTTTGTGTCTGGTATTTCACGCACTTCCATTTGCCAACTGCCAACAAGTAGATTTTAATTTTTGCAATTTCCACACTTCTGCGTTGTACATCAATAAGACCCTAATCAAATTGAATTCTACACCCATTACTGAAGGATAGTTTTTAGCATAATAAATCTCGATTTTCATATTCATCTCACTGCTTTCTGAGGGGAAAGTGAAAGGACTGGTGCCTGCATTCTGCCTGCAGAAGGCCAGCACTGTGAGAAACGCTGAGAGCTTCCATCCAGTGTGTGTGGCTGAAGAGAGCAGCTGGAGCTGTACTCCCTGCTGTGTTCTGTAGTATGTCTAGGCTAACAGAAGCATGTCCTGTTCCAAACTAGCACAAAGCCTTAGTTAAATCAGAAAACAGCTCCACTGAGGATAACATCACGGGAACGACATGAGAGCAGTTCTGAACATCTCCCACTGAAATGGGAGATGGTACAGCACACACTTGAATTACTGCACCAAACTGCTGCTTATCAGTCTCCTAAATGCCATTGCAAGGGGCTGTGCTAAATGGGGGATGCTGACTACTGCTGGCTTAGGTGCTGTCAAGTAGCACCAGCCCAGAAAATATTTTCTTTTGAGGGCAGCTCTACAATAGTGGCTAATCAGTACTGGCTGCCAGGGTAAAGAAGAGCACATTGACAGAATTTATTTGACTCAGACAGCCTTTGCTAGCATTTGTCTTGAGAAGCTATTTGGGAGGCTAAACGTTGCTGAAGTGAAAGGGGAGCTACTCTTCTGTGATAGGAACTGTCTGGAGACAGAAAACACAGAAGGAATGAGGTGTCAATTTTCCACATGGCAAAAGGTTAACAGCAGGGAGCCCTCAGGTATTCAGGTTAGATTGTGTGCTACAAGCTGAAGGCTCTGTGAAAGGGAAAATGGCAAAATGTGCAGGTAATATAAATTGTTTGGGTCAGTCAAATCTAGGAATGAAAGCAGGACCTTCCAGAACTCAGCAAAGCTACGTGAACGAGCATGGGTATACCAAGAAGAATCAATTCACAAATGTGAAGTATTGCCCGTTGGCAGTGGTAGGAATGATTTTAACTATAGACATCTGGTCTTAGTATTTCACAAAGTGTTAGCAGTGAAAAAAGAGTATGTTCTGCCCTTCTGGACACAGTTCAAAAGGCTTGTTAAGAGTTCATTAATAATGCCTTTGTGTAAATATTTTGCCTTTTATTCTCGAGTCAGTGGTCAATTCCAGTTACCTAGTATCAAGGAAAATTACTTGAAACAGAAATGGTTTGGAGTCTGCTGAGGAAAATGTTTAGGAGCATTTGATTCAAGGGACAGGGAATTGATTTTAAAATGGCTTATTAAAATATTTTTATTCACAGTCCATAATTCATCTGCAGAATTTGCTGCCAGACCTCAATAATGGTAAGGTTTTAGTGGAAATTCTGTATAAAAAGGTTTCATTTCTAAATGTATAATGAGAACACTTAGAGGTATGTTATTTGAAGTATAATATGTAATTCACATTCCTTCATGGGTTTGTTAAGGGCCAAGACATCATTTTCTAACTATTGTAAGCTGTCTTTTTTCTTCGGTTTTTTTTTGTTTGTTTTGTTTTGGTTTGGTTTTTTTTCCCTTTGGGTTTTTTTGGTGTTTTTTTTGTTTTGTTTTGGGGTTTTTTTTGTAAGCATTTGTTTCTACTTGTTATACATAGGTTGCTCCCAGTTAGAAAGCCTGCTAGGCATGTCTGATATGACATTTCCTACTGTGATTGTGATATCCTTCATTCAGGAGGAAGCACAAACAGTTCAATGCCCTGTGTATGAATTCCATCCTTTGTGAGGGGCTGCAATTGTTTGTGCCGATTCAAATACATCCTTGTAGTCAAGGCAGGTGATTGTATCCTATATCATCATCATCATCTGAGCTTTGTAAACAGAGGCACAACAGAATGAAAACAGTTTTCCTGTTGGCATCTGTTCTGGTTTGATTCTGAGTTTCTCCAGGACCACCTGTCATTGGTATTCTGACTCCTTTGTGATGCTCATGGGGTCACCCAAAATGGGATCAGAATTTTCAACCTGTAAAACAGAGTTTATGCCCCCTCCTCACATGCCCTCATGGGGAAAAGCAGCCTTTAGCAGTTTGACCCCTGGGAATGTAGGAGAACTGTCCTGAGCTGCTGCTGCTGCTGCTGTGGAGGATGTGGGGTACAGGGGTAGCACATTCCTTGGTGTAGCCCTGCTCTGGACACACCTTTCATTTCCACATGTGTTAGTTAGTGGGGGAGTGTAGGATGTGATCATTGCCAGGTCATCACTGCTTATTTTCATTTCAGCTGGATTTCATTGGTTTGTCATAGACAGGCCTGGTCAGTGCTGCTTGCTGCTGCTGATACAAACACAGGGATAAAAGTGGGTTGTGCTTTAAGGCTTCATTTTTTGAATGATTACCACAGCATCAATATGCTTTTGCTAAGTCATCTCTTTGCCCTTTGGGAAGGACAAATATGGTTAAACAATGAAACTGAATTTTGCCTGGCACTATGAATACGAAGTGATTATTTGACTGGCATCAATTAAAAAGCTTATTAATAATAGATTGTTAAATGAGAAGTTTAAAATCTGATTTTAGTCCCTATCTCAATTTTCAGAAAGTTCTCATCTGAATAGACATTCGCAATAATAATTTCCCAACCCTGTGACTGCACATAAATCTCTGAGCAATCAGATTAGGAGCCACTTTAGAAAAACCAGCCGTAATTCACCAAGTGGAATAAGTCTTTTAAAACTAGTAAAATGAAACCCTCTATTTATTATGGTGCTGATGATTGCTGGTATGAATCTCATGAGAGTTCTGGCTTGTTTGTTTTGTTGGGGGTGATACAATGCTTTTCTATGCTGTGTTGCTCTGCTGGCAGGCATTATGTTTCCCTGAAGTTCTCTAGGCCACCATCATCTGTTTTATATTTGACACTGGAGGGGGAGAGCCTGCTAAACCCCAACAGGCTACGTGGTGATTATAAGCACTGAGTAATTGTACTTTATGGCTTGACAGGCTGGAGGTTTCAGGCAACATTTGTGAAAGCGTGCTGTTGTGGGATTAAGGTTATATTTTAGTTTAGGAAATTCTACACCTTTCTAAATTTGGGTGGAGGTGTCTGGGGTTGCTGCCTTGCTGCTGCAGGATGCTGTGCTCTCACTTCACCTGACTCATCTCCCACCCAACTTGCACTTCCTTTGTGAGTAAGAGAACAGACAGTAGAACAATGGCACTGGGAGGCTGAGCATCTGCTCCCAATGCTGCCATGGCCTGAGAAGGACCCCACATCAGCTCTCTGGTCTGTAGAAATGGCATTTGTAACATCTTGCAAAGTGTCTCAAGACTCTCCAATAAAAGGTGCTTCAGCAATTTTGATGTTAAGATACATTAAGGAGTGACATTTATTTCTAATTAGAACTAATTAATTCTATTGTTGAAGCAGTTGAGGAGAAATGTTATAATCTTTAATTTATTAATTGAGAGATAACTGACTTGATGGGCTGTATATTTCCAGTTTGGAGTTACGGGAATTTTTTTTTCCATATTTGATACTAAAACTCCTACTAAAATAAGGAAAATATTTTCCAAGTTGATGACTTCGATTTCTGCATTCACCCAGCAAGGCAATGAAAGAGAAGAGATGTAGAATTCCTATATAGGGTATCACTTGCATCCTTTGCCAGGCCTTCCCTTCCCTTCCCTTCCTTCCCACCTGGAGCAGGAAGGCTGAGAATGACAGTGAGTACCAGGTTTCCAGACTTCATTGCTGGCAGCCAGCAGCCTGCAAAATTCAGCAAACCCCAAACCTTTGGACACTGAGTGTTAGCTCATGGCTCTTTTCCCTGAGGGGAATCTGGAACAAGACACAAAGTGTGTTATTATCTGTTTTTCACCTACAGGTCAAGATGGCCTGAACTCCCTGCCCCTGATTTGTAGGAGACATAAAGAATCAATGGTGCCACCTTCCTTTCCACTGCAGAGTGGCCTGCTGGCCCTCTCCTACACTTTTGCTGTGTAATGGGAACTAATTGCAATTACTTAACCAGGCAAGCCTTTGAAAAATAGCATGCAAAAAGGGCTGTTATGATGAAACCATCCTTCTCTGCAGGGCTGCCCTACCTTGCACCTCGTGCAGTCTCTGCATTTTATAAATCCTAAATGAAATGATTCTGTAGGTTGAATAAGGGACCATTTTTAACAGGACTAGTGCTGCACATCTGCTTATTGTACTGCATGTGTGTGAGGGGTGAGTGAAGGGAGGCTGCTGGTGTTCCTGCCTGGCTCCTGCAGCCAGGCCCTGGTGCTGCTCTGGCAGGGGCATGCCCTGTGCTGTCCAGGGAAGCCTCTGCTGCAAAGCTGATCCTGGCTTTGGGGACTGGGTTTGTTGCAGTCACCACAAGTCAAGCTTATTTAGAGAGGAAATTGTTACATGCTGAGGCCTCTTGTCAGCATGACACCACTGTCCTGCTTTGATGCCAGTGATTTACAAACTGCAGCATATTGTGGAATTCAGCTCACCTTTGGGAATGCTCTGCTGTAGGAGTGATGTATGAAGGGTAAACTTTCTGAAATACCCTTGTGACTTCATGGTAACCATACCCTCAAAGTCCTCGGGCCAGTGGGTTCTCACTAAGCTTTGTCTTGGAATTTTGTGGCACATTTACCCTTTGGAAAACTCAACTTTTTTCTGGAGTTTCAGTGGACCAATCTGTCAAAGATAGGGGGAGCATGAAGATACAGGAGGGATTGCCTGCTTTTTAATAGCAATAGGGTTTTCTGCTGGATTCATATGGGTGGTAGAAACAAAGACATGACTGTGCTGTTCTAGCCATCCCTCCAGCCTTAATTCATCTTGTCCAGTGACAAGAAATTCAGGGTTTGAGAGACAGTCAGGTGTTGCCTACTCAGTGTGACTTCTTGGGAACCTACTGAACTGGCCACTCTCAGGCCAGGAGGTATTTCTTTGGTACAAAAGCAGAAAGCATCTCTGGTGCATTTACTTCAACTCGAGAAAATAATTGTTAAATCCCTTAAAATAAATTTTGCATTAGGGCTGGAGAAATGACATGGGGACTCAGGAAAAGCTCTTTTAACTTATGTTAAACATTTGCTGCTTTGCTGCATTTTACTCCAGTCTCAACTCTGCAGCCCTGAAGGCTGCAAGCCTGAAACTAAACTCCTGGAATTATAAAAGCATGAAATAAAGTGAAGGTTAATGGTCACTGGCTTCTTTCCCACAGGCTCTGCAAGCTTTGATATGTGGAACACTAACAGAATAGGAAGGCATAAGGCAGTTGTATGTTGTTGTTCTTGCAGTCAGTGTTAGTACTGTCAAGCAAAACAACACTTCCTAAAAAATAACACACCTGCATTGACAGTTATCCTGGGAAAGCTGCTCTTGGAGACCCTGGGACAAGCACTGCTTTTTCCATTATGCACTCTCAGGCAAAATGAGAGCAGCAGAAGGGGCATGTGCTGGGATTCTTCACTGACCTCTCTTGCTTCAGGGGCAGACAAAGAATGTAAAGGTGTTTGCTGAGGCTAGCAGACTGCCCTCAACACCCTTTCAGGAGGGTTCTGCCAGTACCCTTTTGCAAGCTGCAAGAGGAGCTCTAATGAATTTGCCCACTGGAAAGGAAAATATGGCTTTAGACAGCAGCTTCTTTGCAGGCATTTTGGGAGGAGGCTCACTGGACAGGTAAATGTAAAACAGATGAGACCTAAGGTGTAACCTTTTCATTGGATACGTCCAGTACTGCTTGGAAAAGAGGCACAGGCCAAGCTAGTGAAGCTGTTTGACTAGAGGTCTTGAGTTGGGGGTATGGATCAGAGAATCACAGAATGGGTTGGGCTGGAAAGGCCTTGGAGACCTTCTCTTTCCATCCCCGTGCCATGGGCAGGGACACCTTCCACTGAGCCAGGTTGGTCACAGCCCTATCCAACCAGGCCTTGAAACAGAGGATGGTTTTAGAGTACTGGGGGAATGACCATCTGCTCCAAAACGGGAAGGAACTGACTCAGATACAGTCAGAGCTGAAACTGGACTGAGGGTGATTAAGTTTCAAGTGTCTGTCACATGCTCTGCCATTACTGGCTAAATGAGCTTGGTAATTGTCACAGCCATTTTCAAAGTGTATAACAGAAATAGGGAGGGGCTGTGTTTTCAGGTAATTCTGACTGGTTGACTTTGAGGCATTCCTTTCTTCCAGGCTGTCTTCCAAAAGGTTTAATGCCTGTACATCTTCACAGATTTGCAAATTCCCCCTCTTTCTCTCACTGGCATTAGCATGCAGCACCACTGCAGTGTGTTAGCAAATGCTACATAGCAGGTGGATTTCCACAGGATTTCAGTCCTGCTCCATCTACTGCCTGGCACAGGTTTCCATCAGCTCCTGCACTTCACTGCTTGCTCTTTCCCTTCAAAGCTGTTAATTCATTCAGTGAAATTGGACTTACAGATTTATGCTGGAAAGAACATGTGACAGCCTCTGTTTTCTTTGTGTTGGGGGATGCAGAGAAGTGGAAGAGGAAGCATTAAATTGTATAAAATAGGCATTAAATTGAAAGAAGGTGCAGGTAAGGGGCACAGGCTACAGACATTCAGAAAGAATCTCTAAAAAAAAAGTGGTTTATTTGAAACCTTTTAAAAAGGGGAAGACTCCTTGTTCCAGGGTGTAGATTGTAGATCTTTGATTAAATCCTGAAGCAGCCCTATTAAATAGACACGATGTGCTCTGTGGCACTGAGGAAAAGGGCTCCTGGGTTATCCAGCTGCAGTTTGAGGAGCCTGCTCTAACCATGCATTTTAATGAAGCCAGCAGCCCAAGGAATGCTGCCTGTCCACTGCAGCATCCCTGCCCGCCTGGAAAACTGTCCCATCCACACACAGGGCACTTATATTTGCACAGGCCCTTCTAAGTACATCTCAAAAATCCATTTGGGAGAGATGAATTAATAATTAAGCTGGTGTGGAATTAATCTTAGGCAAGTCTGCTTCCTTTTTGCAGTGTAAGCAAGTGTCTTGTCTGTCATATCCATAGAGCCCAAATAAAGCACTGATACCAGAAGTTCAATTCTCTGTAGCTAATCAGCCTCCTGTAACAGGAGGGCCATCATTTGAAATAGCTTTTGTTTTCTCATGCATAATAATTTTTCAACATTATGTTAATTTTCACTAAAAGTTGATGGGATAGGGTTCCTGCAGAGGGTACAAATATTCCAGACTGCTTTATTATATTTTTTTCCTGTCCTGTTTGAGCATGAGTCACTTCCCTGTACCTCATTTTATTTACTTGATCAATGAGTCTTCTCTACTGGGGGAAGCAATTTAAACCTATTGTGAAAATACCTCTAATTATTTCTTTGTTCCTGGAAGCTCCCTTGCTGCTGGAGCTGAAGTTGTAAACAAGGCTTTACAGGGGCACCACTCGGTAGAAATTCAAGGGCAGCAGGTACATTTAAATGTAGCTCTTGGTTGTTTCTTTTTTCTTTCTGTGAAATAGCTAATCAAGAGAGGAGAGGAGCTCAGACTGAAGGAAAGAAAGGGACTAGACTAGGAGAGAAAAATCTAAGAAAGGCATCAAATATAATGGTATTTTTCCTTTCAGTGAGAACTGAGCCTGATGTGGGGGTTTTCTGCAATTGGGAAGTTACCTTAATAACCCTCCTTAAGGTTGTAGGCAGAGACAGAAGATCGTGTTGTCTGGGAAGAGGATGAAAAATCACAGTGTTACTGTGTTACTAAAGTGAAATTAAAATTGCAAATTTGGGATAACAAGGATATATTCCTTTAACTCTCATGTCCTCCCCCATCCTGCCACGGTTCATCCTGAGTTCTGTAAATCTCTTTCCAATGCTCTTAGGAGTGAATTCTAATAGGGGATCTATCAAAATTCATTAAAAAATACATAAGGCCAGGCATGCTGTGCAGTCAGCCATTAGTGCTCACACTGTTTGATGAATTAAAATGCCAGAAAGTTAAGCTAAAATACCATTCTGACAGTGTCCCCTGCTTCAGGCCTTTTCACCAGCTCTTCTGGGAGCCTCTGGGTTAGGCAAGAAGGGCATCACCTCTTTTGGAGATGCCTGTCAAGCCCCACTTAGGGACAAGAGCACATTTACAAGCAAACAAGATTATTTTGGTATCTTTCTCTATTGATACTGGGGTGTTGACATCAATGTGGGACACTTGCAGAATATGCACGGGGTGGAAGTAATGAGTACTTGTAATAAATTCTCACTACAGAGTCTGCAGGAGCATTTTCTTTTCATCAGCTCATTAACGACTTTGAGCCATTAACAACTTCAAGTGCTGAGTAAGGATTTACATTTAATTTAAATCTTCTGTTCTTAGCTGACAGAATGTATTTTACACACTTGATGGATATAATTAGTGTGATGAGGCTTTAAAAGAAATTGACTTGGTTAAATTTAGAATTTGCCATGTCAGTTTATACATGAAGCCAAAGCATATGTATCAGTAGTTCTGTGGCTTTGGAAAAATGCATTTTATTAATATTACTGGTATATAGATGTTTTAAATTTATGATACTGATACAGTCCAAATCCCACATGCTTTCAGATTTGACAGTGCAATCCATTATGTTATGATTTCAAATTCTTTTATAGTGCTCTTGCACATCAGAACTTACCAGTATGTGCTATGGCCACAGACTAACTGTCCTTTGGATTACGAGGAATTGTGCATAACTGACCAAGTTTTCCTGTGTTTTACTAAACTTTCATAAAAGCAGACCTCCATGGAAACTGCTGGACTTCAGTACATGTAAACTGAGGGCAGCTGCCTGCTCAAGCCCCTTTTCCCTACAGTGTTACTGCCTTTTCTGCTCAGCCTGACTCAGTGCTCAGGATTCTCCTGTGGAATGTCTTCCCTCCTATTTGCTGCGATTATGACTTGCTCACTAGAAAAATGAAACACCTGTTTGTGCTGCCAGCATCAGCAGGGATGGGTGGAAGGTGTTGTGTGGTATTGCGTGCTTGAAGTAAGGCTGTTCTTTAATGAAGGACAAGTTTCTGTCTGGTAATTGGAAAATTCCAAACTCAGGTAACAATACTGCTGGGTTTGCTGCAGGCCTGCATTTTGTAGCAGTAATGTAGACTGGGAACTGTAGGTGAAGATAAATTAAAGCAAAGCCAAGGAATCATCTAGTCCCCAAAGCAGAGCCTGTTTGTGCTGGGTACAAGCAGCCTTAGGAGAGTTCCTGGACATGGGTTTCTGTCCCAGTCTGGAGAGATCCCCTGTTGGAAGGAGGGTGTCACACTGTGAGTCACAGCCCTGAGAGCAGGTGGGTTGAATTTCTGTTCTGGAACTTGCTGTGCTGTGCACTGGGGGTGTGGCTGGGTAGCTCAGGGTGTCAGGGTGTCAGGACAAGCTGGGTGCTCTGGAGCAGGGCAGGATGAAGCTGCACTGCTCTCAGGATAGGACTCATTAGCACAGATGGGTGCAAGGCTAATGCTGGCCTCTGAAAGTGTCAGGTTATAAATAATAGTGCACTGCTAACAGAACTCTGATGTGCTGGAATGATTATTTGATGTTACTCTTTTTTGAAGAGGAAAAGATGATCCTTTTCCATACTTTGACTAAGTGTTTCTGTATAAGATTACTGTGATTGTTATTAGAGAGGAATGTGGGGAATAAACTATTCTGCCAAAAAAAAAAAAAAAAAAAACAAAAAACCAACCAGGCTTGAGAATCAGTGGCTGTGTTTTAAAGTGAACTGTGTTTTAAAGTGGTTATTTTCTGAGGTGACCTCACTGTAACTGCATGCCAGGGATTAGGGTCAGTCCTTTCTGCAGTAGGTCAGAGGGCAGTTCCCCAGGTAAGAAGCCCCTTTCTCAACATGCAGCCCTCCCAGTGTTACTGAGGTAGGTCTGCCCCATCTGCACCTCACTGAGGTACAACTGCACCCTTTCCCTTGCCAGAGAATTTAAATTCCCATTTGCAGGTTTGAAAACCTTTGCTACAGTCTGTTTTAAAGTAAACAGGATAACCTATAGGAGATTAAAAAAAGAGTAACAGAACACTAATTAAGATGAAGTCTGAAGTGTTTTTCTGTTTGACTCCAGTCTGCTTTTTGTAAACTGTGTTCCCTTTCTCTACTTTTATCACCTGCAGCTTTTGCACAACTCAGCACAGACCAAATAGATGCTTCTGCAATGTTAAACACTGCATTTTAACAAAGAAGAGCAAACAAGAGACAGTGTGTACGCTAGAATATACATTATGGAGTATTCCTGTACTTTTGGAACAAGGAATCCATCTAGGATGGTTGTGTTTTCAGTGGATTTGTATTACTGATGTATTACTACTGCTTGTTATCTGCACTGGGGTGTTGAGCCTTCCCAGCTCCCTCGTGTACAGCTGTCTGTAACCCTGAGGGGTGCCCAGCTTCCACTGGAGCTCCTGGACCTTTTGCTTGGTTCACCTTTTCTCCCCTGACTTTGAGCCTGAACCAGGAAGGGGAAGGACATCTCATGACATTAGTTTGGAGTCTGTTTGTCAGTTTTGCAGCCTTGAGAGAACTGGAAAATCTAAATGCCAAAAAAATCAGAACCATGAATTCTACAGTGCTAACTTCTGTAGACACTAGGTAAAGAACTGGCATTCAAACATTCAGTAAGTTGTTCCTGAGCACAAAGGGCACAACCCAGGATTTGCCACGAAGTACAAAATAAACTCCAGGAGGATGTGCTCTGCTAGAACAATGTACATGTTACCTGTTAGCAGTAACTTAGAGGTGTTGGAAATAGTCACGTAAGGAACAACAAAAGTATGATGGACTATGTTTAGATTTTTTCCAGTACCAGCTCAGTCCCACAGCTTTGGAAAGAATGGTGTACATTATAGGAAGGTATTTTCTCCCTTTCATTTAGTAGGGTATGAAAGAAAAGAGACATTTTTTGTTTGATATCTAAAGATGTCCAGAACCTGACAGTAGCAACTTTAAAAAAAAAAAAAATTAAAATACTTCCAAGAGATACAGAAATATTTATCTGACATTCTGTTTTTATCTGTGTATCTGTCTGTCTGTCTGTCTTATCTGTCTGTCTATCCATGCATGCATGCATCCATCTATCCATCTCTCATCTTGTATCTCTTAAATCCAGTTTTTTAAGTTCTGGGAAAGCTGAGTGACCCTGCCTGGCTTCCTACAAGTGCTGAAAGCCACATGCAGTCCTTTCCCTGAGTTTTTTGGTTTTTTTTTCCTCTCTCAGTATAATTATGCCCATGAGAATGCAGTTTTCTCACAGTTAGTACACCAGGCTATGGGATAGAGTGCCTGCACACCCTTGGCAAGTGTAGGGGGTACTGCTGGATTTCAGGTGAGAATAACTCATCAAGGCTGAGTTCATGGTGGCAGCTTCTGCAGGCTACTGTCACTACAGTTAGGTTTGCTTTCTTTTGGCATTAAGGAATTAGGGTCCTGGGAGACTGACCTAGCTAGCTGGTGGGTTTGTTATTCTGGGGAGGAAAAGGATTTGCACTCAGAGCTGAGTGGTGTAGTGAAGCACTAAACCTTGTAATGCATTTCTGTCCTGGTTTGGGGGGTAAGCAGGTGAGTAATTAAGGTGTCTTGTTTGCCACATGTCCTTGTGAGGTATTAGGAGACTTTGGCTGTCACAACATGCTGGGAAAATTAGCAGGGTTAAAATGTAATTATGAAGTCATACATGATCTCAATGCTGGGGTTGGAAAAATGGAAATTCAGCCTTCAGGCCAGGAGTGTAAACTATGGCACATGGGCAGTGTGTTGGTCATGAACACAGGAAGGGAATGGCATCAGTGGTTAAGATGACACATGAGGAGGTTTTGGAGGACTTGTTTTCAAGATAACACCTCCAGTCATTCAGTTGCTTTTTGGCAAACAAAAGAGTTTGTGGGAAACAGTAACAAACAGTAAGTAAAGAATGAAATATTCTGTTTTGTTAAAGAGTTTTGGTTGATTTTAGTGATGAAGAATCTTAGACTTGTGATTTTTCACATGAATATCTAATATTTCCTGTAATAACATCAGTAGGTCGTTAAGCTCTTTAGGAAGAAGTTAATGAATAGGAATTAACCAGCCTTTGGTCCCTTCTCAGCAAACAATGCTTATTCTTACATTCAAATGCCAGTGCTGTAGTCATTATAGTAAAACAGCATGAGCAAGACAAGACCTGCAGGGAGATGTGATTTCTGTGATGGATTGGTTGAATAAAAGGTTACTGCCTACTTGCAAATCTTTTCTCATTCTTGCTTTTATGGTGTTTGTGCTCGTTCCAGATGAGATTTGCAGGATCTCTACTAGGTGAAACCAGCTCACAGCTAATTGTCCCAGAGGGCCTTGGATAAAATCCTTTTTATTACATTATGACCTCCCTGGTGATGCGTTCACAGCTTTGGGCTCAGTCAGGTTTGTGCTGGTGTGCCCTGCTGTGTTCTGGTGGTGCTGGTGCCAGGGAAGAGCTTGGCTGTAACCCTGAGAACCACACCACACCCACATTGTGTCCACTGTGATGAGATCCACTCTCAGAACCTGGCTAGGAGTGAACCACAGAGCACCAGAGCATGGACTGACAGGTGCCTGCCCAAGGCACCTGAAGGCATCAAAAATTAGAATTACAACTGCATTTCCTCCAGGGGGGAGTGAAATGAGTTCCTGTGCACCTTCCTAGGGGCAGTGAAATCTGAATCTTTGCAATGGAGCTGTCATGCTGGCTTCATTGTCCTCTCTCCCTCCCTGTGGTTCAGGTTCAGACCAGTAACATCAGCACAGAGTTACTGACACCTCCTGTAGTTACAGCAAAACATGCCACAGGTTTGGCCCAAGCAAATATGCTGCAGATTCATGTTATGTGTGCCATTGTATGACTTAGCTACTGTTTGTGATTTGATTTTGCATCGTTTGCTTCTTGTCTCTTTGGACAAGAAGATCTTACTTTGATGCATTTCCAGGTGTTTAGTTGCCCTTCTTTTAATGTCTAATAATATCTTTCTCTCAGTATTATAAAAGCAAACTAAAAAAAAATAATTTTTTTTAGTCTTCTGTTGTTAGGAAGTTGAATGAGTTGTTTGTGGCCTGAGTTTATTTCCTGGTCTAGCAAAGTGGTGTTCTATAACTAGTTCTAAACTGGAGGCCACAAACTTGTTAGAGCTCCTACCCTTGCTTGTTTGTATCCTCTTGCCCTTTGCTGGCAGTAGTGACCTACACACTGGATAGACCAGTTCCTGCCAGCTTTCATCTACTCTTAACTTTCTCCATGTATCCGCTACTACTCACTATGCTGTAAGGGTTTGATGCTTCTCCTGTGTGATACAGAAGGGCGCAAAGGGGAAAGGCAAAGACATCACTGTGTGAACTGATTGATGCAGGAGATACCTGTGATTAAGCTCCCTACCCACTGGATGTCACTATTGTTCCACAGAAATTCATCCATGGAATACTTATCTAGCGTTGAGGGCTGACAGCAAAGACCATTTGCTTGCAGCAAACTGAAAATTTCTAATTGTATTTGCAGGAATATTGTACATTTATGTTCATTTTGCAATTGAATTCGATATCAAGGTTCACCATTTCATAGTAATAAGAAAAGAGAGCATTGCCAAACCTTCAGCTGTGATGGCTCTGGAAGCACAGATAGTGAGTCACAAAAACCAGCCAGCAGAGAAGCTTGCAGTCATTATACTCAAGCCACTTGTTCTCATTATTATTCTCTTACTCTGCAGTTGCTGGAGGTGATCTCAACACAGTGAATGAACATTACCAGTCTCATCAGATTTGTTTAGTACATTAGTTATTTTCTTTTCCCAAAGATGTGCATTTTGTGTGGTGTATTACTCTGAAACAGCACTTGAATATTCCAAGAGCTGGGTCACTGAGAGGCCAAGCAATGCCTTGTATGCCTTGGATTACTCCCAGTCCTCACTGCTGGGGAATCCAACAAATTGCCTCCAATCTCTCATGTCTCGTAACAGGCTCTCTCTGTCTCTCACACAGAAAATCCTGACTGCCCTTAACATTTCCGGGGTGCTATAATAAAATGAAGCTGTCTGGTGATTCTATCTGACTCAACGTTGTCTAAATACATGTAGGTGCAAACCTAATGAAAATGACAATGGGCATGGAAGAATTCTGCACTTTGTCTGCAGCTTGAAAAGCCCTGATCTTCAGGGTGTTCCCCAGAACACCATCCATGTCTCAGGAAAAGGAATAATAAATTACTAAAAATCCCCAAAACATACAGGGGAAAAAAACCAACCAATGTCTTCAAACCCCATTGCTGCTCTCCTAAAATTGGAATATGTAGGTGGTATCAGCTCCATTAGGGGGGAGCCAGGTCACTGGAAGCACTTGGTCACATCATCCTCAGCTCAGTGCCTAAAATGCTTGTGTGAGGGCTCACAGGTTTGTGAGAGGTGGCATAGCTGTTGTCACTCTTACTGTGACATCTCTGAGGATTGCTTGGCATCACCCTAACAAGGTTTTAACAGTTTGGTGAGAGACTGGCACCAAACTATGCAAAAACCAAGACAAGGTGGAACCGAGATTTTAGATACTGGAGAGAAGCAAAGGAGAAATGTCTCTGCTGGCAACTTTGAGGCTTCAGCACTTCCTTTGTACTCAGGAGAGGGGCAGCCTCTCACGGGGACTGAAAGTTGCTCAGCTAAGACCATGCCATTCCCACAAGATTGTTAGGATTTGTGACTCTGCTGGCCTTGACACCCAAAACAAGTCACTTCTGGTGTGTCTCAGTTGACAGTGGTGAGGCCCAGTTTAGCTGAGGTTCTGTGGGTTTTGCTCACATGAAAATGGAGTTCAGGTGTTTTGAGGCACTGGTTTAAAATGTTTCCTAGGCCACAGGCACTAGAGTGGGATTTCAAACCTTGACCCACAGGCCTTGGGCTGTGCAGGAAGGTTCAGAGAGTTGCATCGAGGCTGCTTTTTGTGTAGTCAGACAGTGGCTGCATTATCCATGACAATGGCAGCAATTGCACACTGGCCCCTGTGTGTTTGGAAATACCTGCAGCTGGAGTTTGCAGGCCATGAATGAGTTAGTTGATCTGAGCATGTCTGTGCATGAATACAGATGCTGGATTTTTACTAAATTTTTGTTATCCATGTTTGTCCATGATTAATGGCAGGCTGGCCTTACTTTCTTTTTCATGCCTATAATTGAGTATTTTTCAAAGGGGGCTAGTGATGATTTTACAGGCATCACTTTCTGAAGGAGGTTGTGGAATGGTTCTTTCTGAGTAGTTACGTTTAGAACAAGGCATTAAAGAGATAAAAAAAGAAAGCATATGAAGTCCAACTCAAATTACAGCCAACTCTCACAATCACAGTCCACTAAGCAGTTTTAGAAGATGTATTGAATATTTTTGAATAACAAAAATTCTAAATTAATTGCATGAAATTATTTCCTGATTGCAATTAGCACTCCTAAAACTAAATACACAAATTTAATTTTATTTTTATATGTATTTATATTTGTACACACACACACGCACGTGTGTATATGTCTGTCTGTATGTATATATGAACACCCTTAATGTTTTGGGGCAAATCTCTTGTGTTTTGTCTGTGCCTAATGTTACCACTGCAGAGAGGAAAGCCTCTGAAGTACAGGGATGGTCCTTAACGTGAAGTTTATGGCAAACTAATGCTTCAGTACAGAGATAACCTAGATGTGCTGGTAGAAAACTGAGTCCTACAGTAGCTAAGGTAATGAAATGTGTATTGACTTTTTAATGGCCACTTGCAAGGTACAGCTCAGGTACAGCTGTCATGCTGAAGTGTCTCAAGCACTTGCACTGTTAATGGTGTGGGGTCCCTCTCCTCAGGGAAATGGGGTCTCTAGCAGGGCTCAGCACAGTCTCAAGCATCCACCCTCAGCTATTTCCTTAGTACAGTCCTTGAAAATGAGAATGGTTTCATTCCATGAGAAAAAAAACAGTCCCCAACCCCTTCAAGCATATTAGTTCTTTTAAGAGATGTTTCTAGCTTTGTTTTCATGGTATCAAGCATGTTTCAAGGTGATTGGCTGTGATTGGGTTTTTTGCAGTAACAATTCAGGAGAACCTTCTGTTAAGGTTTTGCTTTTTCTAATCTGCTGCAGTGCAACTGCCTTGTAGAAATATTCCCTCCCAAGTGATTGAAGATGTGCAGTTTACAAAGCCAAATCAAGTTGCAAAATAGATATAATTAAATTACTGACTTCTATAAAGGTGCTGCTGCATTATTTCATATCCTCCCTTCCTGATAATCAAAACAAGAGGTGTGATTTATTTGCAGATATGGGGGGGGGTATTATATTCCTCTGCAGCCAACAAGATACATGGGAGAAGGAAGGCAGGGAATGACTGGGTTACAAATCTGTATTTTGCCCAGAGCCACTGGTGTATGACTAGACAGTAAAACTGAGTATTTGTGAATGCTGTAATGTCAATAGGGTTTTGGCAGGAGAAAAAAATGATCTGTCACTGATTTATGTAAAAGAATTTTTGGGTGTGCTCCTCTCACCTCATTGAGCAACCAGTTTTCTCTGAAAGCTCTTTGCAGCTGTAGTATGTCTAAAATGCACAGTGGTTGGCATTTTAAGTGATGAAGCTTTATTTAGTTGTTAGAGAAACACTGTGCAAAACATAACACACAACCTCAGAAAGCCTAGCCCAGCAAAGAAACAGAAACAGAAGAAAATGATGGATTTTAATGGTTTCCTCAGCTACATTAATGCCTTTGGCAGTCTTGAAAAGAGAATTCCTAATGAGAGCTGAAACAAATGTGTGCAGGAAGTGGTCTTGCTTTTGCTGCTGCACATTTGAGTTCCTCTAATTGCATCAATAAGGAATTTCTGCCCCTCATCTAATGAATGCCTTTTGACTACTTTCTGAAAGGCAACTGGATGTAGGGATAAACACTGGCACCTTTTGTATGAAGTCACATAAACAGGTTTCAATTGCTAGCTATTGGCCCTAGAAACACTGTTATAATGCAGTGCAGTACACCCCACTATACCTTTTTATTTTAATTTTTTATTAAGCCTAGGCTTCCCTCTGCTTTGCCTCTGGTGTGATACCTAAGGGTGCTTTTCAGTCTCTCTTGTGTTGGGCAGCAATCAGGCATTTTCTCAGAGCAGTTTCTGCACCATCTCTATCCTCAGACAACTCAGAATTCACATGATGCTACAGCACCTGGGTCTTTGCTTTGTTCTGGGCTCAAAAAGTGAGTTTTAGTGCAAGGGCTGCGGTTGGGGAGGCAGAGGGGGACACCCTGAGTTAGATGTTTGGGGGTTTTTCCCATTGTTGTCATTTTTCTCCCTAAACAGAGGCACAGTTGGTGCAGGTGCAGTGGATTACTTACGAAAGAAGTTTTCTATTTAAAAACAAGAGAGATTTTAATGAAATCAGGAGAGGGTTTGTACAATAGGTATTGTATTAAACCAGAGCTCAGGCTTCACATTGATTGCGGTATTTAAATTTCAATGAGCTGATTATGTATGAGAGTAAAATGACCAGTATTATGAATGTACAAAAAAGGGACATGGAAGAGCTGTGCCAGAAAAGTGAGAAAAACGTTCCCTTTATAGTCCCTAGAGTTCAATAAAGCACCACTATTTCCCAGCTTTTAAAAGCTCTTTTATCACAATGGTTCATACCTCGCATTCCCTGGAGCCTGATTTGTTATATGTGCAGGGTCCTGTTCCATTCAGCAGCATCTCACTGGTTTCAGTGTTGGTAGGTTTGTAATCTACATAAAATTCCTGTGTGCTTGGAGTCATTTGCTTCAGCGACTGTCTCTTCTTTTTCCTGTGCCTTCGCATGAGAGAGCGCTGCTGCAGCTGCTTCATGCTGGCAGGGTAACGCTTCCATGACACATAGATCACCAGCAGGATCACCAGCACAGACAGGAAAAGAGCCACGCTGCCTGCTATGATTTTGTGGAAGGAGATGTGTTCTGTGTCGTGCTCGGGCTCGGAGCTCGATTCCGTGGCCCCGATGGTTGGGGGCAGAGGGGGCTTGCTGTCGTGTTTAGGCCTGGTGAGTTTTGGTTTAAACGTTGGCTTTGGGAGAGCTCGTGCTAGTTCAAACCTTTCCGTGGTACTCTTGCCACAGATGCTGTAGTTTTTCACTGCATCGATAACATTCACCCCTTGCAGCTCTTTGGGGCTGGCACAAATAATTGTATTTTCCCTCAGCCCTTTAAAACTTTTAAGCCAGTTTACCAGAGAGCAAATGTTTCTGCTGCATTCCCATATATTCCCGGCAAGGCTGATGTCATTGAGAGATATCCAAGAATCCAGAATTTCTTGACCAATAAATGTGAGCTTGTTTGAATCCAGGTTGAGGCGCTGTAAATTGGGCACACACTGGAAAACACTAGGTCCACTGAAAGCTTCTATTTCATTGCCAGATAAATCAAGTCTTTGTAATGAGCTCCAGGTCCAGGACATCGTTTGTCCTATCACACTGATTTTATTCCACTGTAAATAAAGGTTTTGAAGGCTGACTAGCCTTGGAAAAAGTGCCAGGTTGAGCTTAGAAAATTGATTGTGCTCCAGATGAAGCTCTTTCAGTCTGATCATACCTGCAAAGACATTCCTTGCTAAACTTCGGATGCGATTATAACCCAGGTCCAACAGTTCAAGGTTCCTACAATCTTGAAATATTCGAACAGGGATGGTTCTTAGGGAATTGGACCGCAAATGTAAACTCAGCAGCTTCCTTAAGCCCCTGAACTGTTCAGATCCCAGAGACTGCAGCTGATTGTATGACAGATCCAAATTCCGGAGATTTGTCACAGGTCTGAAGGTATTATTAAGAAAATAGGAGATTCTGTTGGAACTCAAGATCAACTCTTTTAGTCTGCGTATTCCACTGAAAGCATTTTCGTCAATATTGCTGATGTGGTTATGGTCTAAATAGAGCCAGGTGAGTTGATTAAGACCTTTAAATTGATTGTATTTTAGTTTTTGGAGGCTGTTATATCGAAGGGACAAACCTAAACAACCAGCAGATATACTTGAGGGAATCTCCTGCAATTTCTGAGATTCACAATATACCATTTTGCCTTCACACCTACAGCCCTTAGGGCATCCTCGTTCAGCAGAAGAAAGCATTGTCAGTAATACAGTAGGGGCTATTACCAGAGCTACAGCTGATCCGCTCAGTAGCCTAATTACATTGAAACCTGGAAATAAAAACAACTTAGAAAAGTTATCCCCCCACACATCAGTCATTTCTTTCAATCATGCTAAAATCTTTTACTTAACAATCATTTACAAAGCCCTAGCTCAACTTGACTACTTTTCACATTGTTTTTTGGTTTTTGTAGTCAGCTTTTTGCTTTTTTTTTTTGTTTTTTCTTTTAAGAATACCTTGATATAAGTACTGAAAAACAGTTGGGTGAAAGGTGTAATCCCTAAGCCATTTAAGTATAATAACAAATCACATCAAGGTAAGTCTATGGAGCAATTAAAGCACAGGCTATGCAGTAACTACAAACTATAAATTAAAAAGATAACGTGAAAAACATACCCATCCTTTGTGTTGTTCAAAGGTCGTCCTTAGGTCTTTTGTTTTTTGCTTAGTGTGCCACAAGCATGGCAGCCCCTGTCAGCTGCACTGTAGTGAGTCAGGGCTCGCTGACACCCAGGAAGAAAAATTGGACCCCTTGGGAGACGGACCGATTTTGGAACATTATTCTTTGCCAGCCGTGCAGAACACTCCAAGAATAAATCAATCCCGACACAGCATTCGCGGCAAACCGTCAAATCCTTCCTAGGTAATCGGCTCTTCATGGATATTACGGTTTTGCATCTTTCTAGTTGGGCAGCCGGCTTTTAGAAGGTAGCTCTGTGCGCGGGCATGCTGCCGTGTGCTGGCGGCGGCTCTGAGCTGCGGCCGCCGCGCTCCCTGGGCCCGCGGCTCGCTGCCCGCCGCAGCTGCGGGGAGCCCGGCCCGGGACGCGGCTCCGCCACTGCCGCGCTCGCATGCCGACAGCTCCGGCCGGCTGGGGCGGGCTGGCGACGGGCGCTGCCTTATGTAAAGCTGCCCCCAGCGGCAGCAGCACCGCGGGCATGTGCAGTGCCTGCCTTGCCTTGCAAATGAGCGAGCTCTCCCGGGATGCCGGACTGCCCCGACCCCCTCTGCGTGCTTCCGAGAGCTGCCCGGCATCCCGGAGCTTCAGAGCTCCGCGGCAGCTGCTGAGACTATCGTCTCAAGGGCTGACGTGACATTTGTAGGACGCGGATACAAATTTTTCGTCGTAGTTTTTTGTTTTTTTTTTTTTTTTTTTTTTTCTTTCTTACTGCATTAGACGTGTTCACGTAACCTTTTTGCAGTCGCTCACTGGTTTTCAGTGAAGTATCACCCTCTCAGTGTGTCTCTTATCAAGTGCTTTAGCGTGGACGCTATTTTTTACAACATGAAAAATGTTTTTGGGGCTGACATTTTGCCTTTTTGCTTTCTTCTATGTTAAAAGGCACAGTGCCAGGAGGTTAGAAAAGAGTACTGTGCTCATTTTTTTCTCAACTTGCTGTCACTTTGTTCCACAACACTAACACTTCAGCCACAGGTTTCCAGAGCCTTTATAACACAGCAACTAAGCAGCTTGGTGTTGTACCTTAATGAAGTGAATTGTCTTTGCTGTCATTCAGGACGTGGACAGGATTTTATGTGAAGGTACGATGGAGCTGGGCTTTCTGTATGTGTGATGCTCTACAGTCCTCATACAACACCAAGAGAGCCACCTTGTCTTTCCTTAGTTTTTCCCTCTTCCCTGCATGCCGTAGGGAAAGAACACATCCTCTCATCTGGGCAGAGCAAGGGTAAGGGAGTTTCAGCAAATACACTGCGCTGGTTTTCCTTCCCCAGGAAATATGTGATCACAGATGATGGAGGGCAGGTGGGAAATCCTGGCTCTGTGTCGTGCAGGAATGGGCAGGAGTCTGAAGACAAGTGCACTGCTCCTTACAAGAAGAATGTGGAGTGCAGTCCTCAAATGCAGTCAAACAGTGCTGAGACCCACTGTGCCTTTCTGGGGGAGAATCCTTGGCCTTGGAACAACGTGCTCTGGCTTTTCCCCAATTATTCACTGCCGTGAGAATAGGATAACCTGAAATGAGGAGAAACCTAGAATTTTGCAGGCATTAAAATGCCACCTTTGCTAGTACTTAGGCTGTGAATGACCTCAGGTTTACAGTAATCCCACTGGCATCACTCCACCAAACAGAATCCCCAAGGGAGGAGCTCAGTCACTCCTGGCCAGCAGCTGCAGACATGGTTCCTGTCAGGAATATATTCCTGCATCATGGCACGTTCTGTGAGGAGTCTTCTCTTTGGGACAGATGGGTGGAGAGGGAAAGGGTTAATTGCTCCATTAATCTCTGTCAGCTCTCTGCCACAGCTTGTCTGGGGCTCTGCAGTCTGCTCTGGAGGGTCGAGGAGCCAGTGACAAACTGCACAGTGCCCTGGGAGCTGAGCTGTTCTGCTGACAGCCATGTCACGTGCCGGCCTGGTGGCCTGGTGCAGGCTTTCCATCACTGCCTTGGGGCGTCTCTGCTCTTGATGGAGCAGCAAGAAGACAGTTCAGACCTTTGGTGTAAGTCAGTTTGTCTTTTGGAACTGCTGCTCTTCCTCCGTTGACAGTAGATGTCTGTGAGAGGTAAACTCTTCACTGAAATGACTCTTTTAGGTTCCTAAACTTAAATGACCTGAAATTAGGTCTGACTCTTTACCTGGTTCAAACACAGCATGTTGAACTTCCAATAACATCCAGGTCCCTTCTCCTGAAGAACTGGTGCAACTTTATGTACAGCTGGCACTCAGCCTTCTTCCCAAACTTTGTCTGTTTTCTGGCTTTTCCTTTTCTTGTTCCTCTCCCTCCTCCACCTTGGTTATGGAGTTAACTTCCTGACCGCCGTGAGTCAGCAGAGCTTCAGCAGCTTTCCTAGGGTTTTAATAATTGCCAATATACTGGACTAATAAGAGGCAACAGTCACTCTTTACCAAGAGTTATTTTCATTTTTCTGAAAGGGGTGAGACATCAAGACATGAACAGAGAGAGCATCAAATCTATGTTAATGGATTGCCAAATTGAATTTTCTTTACTGAGATCCTTTTTGAATTACACAAGCAGGAAAAGTGCCAGAGTCTGATAAACAGTTTTCTAAAATTACATTTCTGTATCTTTACAGCAGAATAAGGTCTTCTCCAGCTGTGGAAGTAAAGCTCCCAGTATGAAACAAATCCCAGGATGAAACATCACTTGCAAAATTTCAGACCGATCTGGCCATATAAGCTATGACAAATAGAGAATTCAGTTAAAGCTGTGTTTTACATCAGAAAACACAGAGCCTGTGTGAGTTGCTGTGCATTGACTCTGCACACAGTGGCTGGATGCACAGGGCACTGGGAGCTCCCCTCTGTATCAGTGTGAGTGACTGAAGTCTTGATGACCTCATGCTGGCTCAACACCGGTGCTCAGGAACAACGTTATTCCATCTGCCTGAGAGAAAAGTATTTTAGCCAATTCTGCAAAGAAAAACCTCTTAAGAAAAATGCTTTATTTATTTGTGTAGTTTTGAACATAAAGTTCAAGTCTGTGTTTTGGGGTTTCAGCCGTGAACGCAAACTGAGATACCACAGCACCTGAGACGCTTGTAAGTTTTGAGTTCTATGACTCCATGATCACTCCGATTTTTTTCCTGGGCTTTTTTTGAGGGGAAATAGGATTGATCAGGAAATACAGTGGCGAGTGTGTTACTAGATATGCATCCAGATGAAAACAGATATGTTGGGCAGAGCCTGTGATGAACACAGCACGCTTTTCTTCATCTGCATGACAGAGAAATTCAAAATTGTTTGGAAATTATGCTTTATGCAAAGGTAGCGATAGTCCGGACTTTTCTCTTGGTGCTAAACTTTCAGCAGGTTTTCTGTCTGGATATTGTTCTAGATTGATTTCACTGCTATCTGATTTTACAGTAATTTTCTTCAATTTAATTTCGTGTTTGGTTTGGGGGTTTTTTTACATGGTTAAATTACAGTGTGTTTTTTTTCCCCATTCATTCTGGCTGAGTTCTCTGTATCTAGTTGCAACTTCCCTGGCTTAGTATGAACTGCAGCCAAAACAGTAAATGGTGAGATAAGAGGTGGCATTCAGTGTGAAAGCCTGTTCCTCTACAGAGCTGGTTTGGAACTGAAACTTTTCACAGAGAAAAGGAGAATCAGCAAATCCTTAATTTTTTTAGGATTACGAGAAGGCACCTGTAATAGCCAGGTACATCTGTTTGCTAAGCACATTTGAAAAGGGTGTGTGTGTGTGTGTCTGACAATTATCAGGTGTCAGTAGAACAGGGGGGAGGGGGCAGGGAAGGGATGTAAACTCCCAGAGTACAAGAAAACAGGTGCTAGTGGGATTCCATGCAAATCAATCAAAAGCCTTCCCCTGTTCTGTCACGGGGTTCACCTTAGCCTTCCTCAGGATATTCCATGTTTACTCTTTAAAATCCATTGAATGAAGATGTTACAGGGAAAAAAAAAGAAAGAAAAAAAAAAGAGTTTCTGTTACTCCCGTGAGAAGTAAATTCAGGTATGCAGAGTGAGCTTTTCTAGATGCAGGGCATTACGTTCATAGTGCACGAACTTTGAAATTCAGACTAGACCAGAATACAGCATATTTCTGCTCACAGACTGAGCTCTTGGGTCTGGGAGTGCCTTTGTGTGTGAATCACACCCCCCTTTGGGGACCTGTAGCTAGCAAGTGCTGCACTGTGTTCTTTTTGGGTTTATGAAGTGACACCGTGTGTTGTTCCCTTGACTTTATTCCCCTATAAAGAAGCCAGGAGTCAGCTGGGTTAGCAGTAGTAGCTTGCTCTAAATGGCACTGTAGTGTGCTATCACTGTATCGTTAAGAGAGATAAGGCTAATAAAATGTGTCTGCAATTTTTGAGCCGGTGATTAAATGAACCTGCTGTTCCATGAGGATCAGATTAGAGCTGGGGGCGTGTAGCTCCCAGTGTAAATATCAGAGCGTGGGACGGCAGAGGCAAACTCAGCATGCAGCGTTGGCTGAAGGCACACAGGAGGAGAGGGGAGTGTGAGAAAGATGGGCTCAAGGAACATGCAGGCAAGGGAAATCGAGGCAACAGGAAATGTTCTGAACAAATAGGGAAAGAGGATTGAGACTAGAGAGGATCTTATCCCAGGAGGTGATCTGTACTGCCCTAAAGGCCTGTGGTGGTCAGTGGTAGGAGAGGGAGATGGATAAATTAAAATACTCTCTTGCTCTTCTGCTAGCACCCATTACTTTGCAAGGCCTCCCCCAGCCTCTGTGAGGCTGAAGGGATCCCATGTTACACACACTGAGAAGCTGAAGGAGCGTAGGAGCCATGCTCCACTCTGGAGCTCTGTGCACCCTGGAAAGTGGGGTGGCTTGCAGAGGACACCGGGGGGACACATCTGTCAGGGTATGTGCCCAGAGGGTCTCCTCAGGCAGGGCCTTGTCACAAGGCCACTCAGGCTACTGCTTCCCTCACACACAGTTACACACTTGGATAAGGGAGAATAACATAAAATAATAAGGGAGAAACTTGGAAAAAGGAATAACATTTTCCAGCTGGGCACTTGCGGGTAAGTCTTAGCATTGTGGACAGCTCACAGGGACCTCTGCACTGCCCTGGGGGAGGTGAGACTGCACACAAACCTTTGGTCATGGCATCCACTGCCTGCGTTTTTTGGGATGATCGAGAGGCCTTCAGCCTTCATCAGGCACTGGACACGTAACACTGGCTTTTTGTCCTCTGATTTTGAAGCTGTTTGAGGGTGAAAGGAACGAGGGACACATCTTTATAAACAAACTGTGGGTCTGCTGGTAGATAAAAATAGCAGTGAGAGGTAAAAGAAACAGTGGGAAGGATTCCACTGATGGAGGAATGGAATGAGAGAGACTTGTCTTTACAGACAAACTGAGAGATGAAAGAAACAATGGGAAGAATTGTAAATTCCATAGAATTCCACTGATTGAATCAAGGAAAAGAAAAAGGTGGGGGTTATACATTAGAAGGGGGCCATATGTATTAGACATTTTGGAAAATCAGTACCTCTCAAGTGCCTCAGGCAGTGGGGAAGAGAGAGGGACCTGCGGCCAGGAAATCGGGATAAAACGGAGGCTGCCTCCTCCAAAATTTGAGAGACCCCACGGGAAATGCCCCATGGCCTCTCCCTTTATTTGAATGGAGTTACAGGACTCCTCTGTCTCCTTTTTGGGCATAAACCTCTGGTGTCTGTGCGTTAATTTTCCTGACAAGGGCAAGCAGCCTGTGCCTCAGTCTCATCCTGCAGTGAAACATGAGATGCAAAGCTATCATTTTACTTACTCTCTGAAATTGCTATGACCACTTCTGTTTCAGTGGATTTAGTGTTGATCCATTCAGGCTTATCCTCCAGCATCTTCCTGAAAAGGTAGAATGAGTACAAGCAGCAGAAGGTGCTGGAGGATGAGCAGTCATCGCGGAAGTATAAATTAATTACATTTTCCACCTAGTGCTTCAACCTGCAGAGCATGACTGATCCCCACCGTGTGTGCCCTGGAGATGTGCAGGGGTGATGTGCAAGGCCGTGTTGGTGGCCTGTGATTGTACCTGCAATCTCTGGGAAGGTGCCAGAGACATGAGGTTAGAGTAAAGCCAGGCTTGTCACAAATGCCTCCTGCTCTTCCATGGGCCAGGGTGCCATTGCTGGAAGAATGCCTTCGGTCTCATTGTCCAGACAGTGCTGCCGGGGTTTGTGTATTGAGAGATCCTTAGGTATCACCATGGAGTGTGCTTGTCCGGGAAGAACGATCTGTCTCTGTCTTGGTTTAAAAGACAAATATCTGCCCGTGAAGGTGGAAACCTTCCTGGTCTGGAAAGAAGACCCCTCCTTTTGAAAATCAGGGTGCTTCCAGGCAAAAGTATGGGGGAAAGGAATAACGTTCTTTACTAGAATATATATATATATATATTAATGTAACCAGAGAGAACAAGAATAGAAACGCTAAGTGAAGCAAAACGCTGATAAAGCCCATGAACGCGCTCACAGGCTGTCCGCCATGGCCCAGCCGGCAGGGGGCGCTGCTGGCGCCGTGTGAGGGAGCGGCGCGGTCGTGCCTCCCTCATGGCAGCCAGGACGGACCCTGAGGGAGCGGCGCGGTCGTGCCTCCCTCATGGCAGCCAGGACGGGCCCTGAGGGAGCGGCGGCCCCGGCAAGGCAGGCGAGGCCAGGGCTGCGCTTTCCCCAGGCGCTCATGTGTACGGTGCGAGTGTGTCCCGGCCATGGCAGCCGCCGGGTTCTGGTCAGCAGCGGGCAGGTGCTCTCTGCGGAGGCAGGGAGGAGGTGCGGGTTCCCCTGAAACCCCGCGGAGATGGTGAGGGCTCTGGCGGGTGCCGAGAAGCCCCAGGCAGACGGCGGCTGACTGCAGGGGCTCAGGGGCAGCCAGGAGAGCTCCGCAGCAGCACCCAGCCCCTCGGCAGGACAAGCCCAGCGCCAGAAACTGCCCGAACTGCCCCGCTCCCCGTGCAGCCAGCGTGTTCCCACTCAGCTCCGCGAGTGCCCAACCCTGCTTTTCCCCTCCCTGGCAGATTCCAGTGGAATCCTAGAACCATTGACCAGTTCTTTCCTACCGGAGTTGCCGACTGTTCATCCGCCGGCCGTCAAATTCGTGTCCTCACAGCGTCTTTTTTTTTCAGGTAATAAATGGGAAAAGATCCACTGAAAAGCCCAAAGCCACAACAGTGTCGTGAGGTATCTGCCTTGTGCCTTTCTAGAACAGTTCTGCATGTCCATCAGGGGCGGACTGTGAGGGATGGCAAAAGGAATGAACTTGCTGCAGTGGCAGACTTACACAGATATCTCACAGGACAGTTTTGTTCATGGAGAAGTCTACAAGGGCTGGGACAGCAGTGTAGAGGCATTGCAGAGCTGAATCCGAGCAGAGCTACAGCCTGGTCCCAGGGAAAACCAATAGTGCCGACAGTGTCCAGTTCTGGCCAGAGGGAAAGGAGCCAGCTCTGAGCGGGTGCTGTCGTGTTGGTAAGAGCAGGAGTGCCAGCCGTGTGGCCATTTGCACAGTTTTGTTGTTCACCAAACTTTAGACCTTTTCAGTGTATGTGTAGTTAAAATTCTCAGGGCTGGCCTCGCCTCCTCAGCTGTTCCCTCTGCCCTCATGTCTTTGCCTGTAGCTGCTCCTTTTATACTCCTACCCTTTTGGTACATCTCTGAGGGATTAGTGTTTGTCATTTGCACAGCATGGAGCACACACAGATGATGCATGTTCACACATTTCTTAGGAGTTTCAGACCTGTGCCCTGCCGTGCATTTAACTCTGTGGGGCTCCAGATGAAGCTGCCTTGATATCTCGCTATGTGCTGAGGGTGTAGAATTAATTATTCTGTCGGGTCAGCCCTGGAATATCTGTTGGCTGAGTGGCTCCTTGAATGCTGAAGGCAGGCAGCTGGCAGGAGCTTTCATTATAGGAAACCCATGACATCCACATCATATCAGAATCCATTATAACTTGTTTTTCAAACCTGAGCTTTTTTTTCTAATTTATGAGAGAGAAGTAGTGGCATGTAGTTGTTCTATAAGCTTATCAGCATAATAGATGATCTGCTTGACTTTTTGTCTGACACTAGTTATATTCAAACACGTACCCTTTCCATCAGTTAAGCTGTCTGATCCTTTTTGGAATTTTAGCACAGGTTATTCTATATCTGCTGTTACTGGTATCGTTTATTTTGATGCCTTTTTTTGAGCTCGAGTGGCCAAATAGCAGAATTCCATGTGAGGACAGTGTAGTTGTCAAATACAAAAACACAGACTTCTATTTAAAGTGCAGAATTATCTTGTATCTGTGGTTAATGTGTTTGCCAATGTCTGTTCACTTACAGAACATTTCTAATGTTACAGGAGTACCATTTTGAAAATGATGCCAATATTTGCTGAATATTACCGTTAATTCTCCATGTAAAAGTTGCCACTGACACATTTTTAGATTCTTGAAACAAAAGGTATTAGTAGCATTTCTTAGGATCAGACCTGAATTAGTAGAAGTGTATTTCTGTATTTCCTAGTCTTGCTGCTCTTCAGCATAAACAGGCATACAGGGGGCAGGAGGGCAGAGTGCAATGATTTCATTTGACTTCGTTTGATTTCATTTGAAATATTCTAAAATAATTTCCCGTCTCTCCTTTCACTTGCTTATGCGTGAAAAGCATTCCAGCTTTCCTCTGTTAAGGTTCCTGCTTGGACTTCAGTGTGGTGTTCTGAGGCTGTGATTCCAGTCTGAGGCAGTCAGAGTGATGTGTTATTAGACAGCATTAGTAACATTTTGAGGAGAAAACTAAACATGACAATTGAGCAGATTTGCAACTGAAAGAGAAAACATGAACAAAGTTAAGAAGCATATAATTGTGCTCATTCCCTCTGTGTCTAGCATAGAAATGATTTATTCCAAGTGGCTGTAGTTGCATGCTTAGTCACTTCCCTGGCTTCAGCCTAATGCTGTTTTCTGCCATCCTCCTGCAAAAAGAAGTTCATTCTCTTTTTCATCAAAAGTTTTAGATTTTTTAGCTTTTAGTAGTTCTGTCAAGTGTTTTTCAATTAAGCAAGCTGTGGCAGCTTGTAGATATTCCAGCTTTGGTAGCTGGTGTTCCTGAGAAGGCTCAGAATGTTAATTATGCTGACAGTCTTAGTTAGCCAGCCTGTAATCAGCTGCTGCTTAGGCAGGGGTCACTCATCCGTGCCAGTAATGGTGGACTGGGACTTCATGATTTAAAAGAAAATCAAATATGCACAGGTATGTTTAGACTGTTCCATTCTGTATTTCCCATCCTTTGTTTTTTCCCATTGGGGTGTCTGGCAGACAGAGCCCTGAAGCTACCATGTGTGATTTAAATGACCTATTAGCTCATCTTCTCATGTCTGTCCAAGATAATTGTCTTAAATTGAATGCGATTTAAAAAAAAATAACCATACAACCAAACCCCCAGCACATTTGTGTGATTTTAAAAAATAGTGCAACAGACTCCCATATAATTAATTAATAAAAAAAGAAAAAATTCTGGGTTCCTGCATATTTATTTTGGGTTCTGTGACAATGTACTCTACTGTTTATTAAAACTAAGTGTCTGTCACCCAATGGACAGGACAGCAAACAAATGACAAGCCAATTCCAAGTGGCTCAGTACCTGTGTACAGCAGTAAATCTCTGCAGACTGTTAATTGCTGATGGATGCGGTGCTGAAGGGTAGAGGAGAGGAAGCTGACATGAAGAGAAGATTGGAGTTCTCACTCTTTCTTCTCTTTCTTGCAAGAATATTAGGATAGGCATGTTGTATTTTTGTATTTTGTAAATCCTTCTGTCCAGCATTCTGTATCTCCTATGCAGGTAAGAGGCTTAAAAGCACCTTTTCCTCTTGCAGCTTAGTTGCATGCAGTAGTGGTTAGAAAGCAAGAAATGCTGCAGGTGATAACCAGGTAGAGACCGTGGCCAGCTCACGTGGTGGAGACCCAGGAGAGCTGAGCCTGAGTGAGTCAACAGCTTTGTTTTGTGTCCCTGAGCAGTAACACGAGCTGGGAGAAAACACAAACGCTCACAGACACGGCACTCGAGGTTAAACCATTTTGCCTCCAGGCAGACAGAAAGCCAGCACACCTCCATCCTCTCTGCTCTCACAGGGAAGCTCTTCTGTCACAGATATGTGACAGGAAGATCTTCTCTGTGTGTCGTAGGGAAATGGAGTGGCTGCTTGCTTTGGTCTTCCACCATATGTTTGTGCCATCATTTATTTGTGATTTAGACAGATTGAACAGGTTGAAGTCCAGAGCAGGAATAGACATGTGCCAATGAATTTTAGCACAACAGAAATGCTTCCTGTGGCCATTTCTGCTCCTCTGGCTTGAGCAGTTTCCTGCATTTCTTCAAAAGTTTGTAAACTTCTAGGAAGCGAATGTGCTTTATTCTGTCTAATTTCTATTTAATCTATCAATGCAGGACTAAAAAGAAGCCAAATCTTAAGATAACGGTATACAAATCTAATATACAGAACAGCTGTAAATAGAGTGATGCTGCAATGTTATTTAGTTTGAAATTCATAAGGAAAGTAGGAAAGAAGAACTTTTCAGGGAAAGCCAAATATGCCTTTGCTTTTTTCTCTGCATCACCAGTATGTCTCATTTCAGCTGTATAGTTTAGTTCATACTGTGATAATTGAATCCCACAATATAGTTCCTGAGGGACTTCTAAGGTGATGTGCCCTGGTGCTGTTCAAGTGCATCAAGAGTTCACATGGGGTATTTAGTAAAAGCTAAAAGACATGAAAGTCTCGTGTTTCAATGTAAAAGTCAGAAAGTAACGAATGGGTTGTAGGAAAAGGAAAACCCAAGGTGCTGTATGGCCACGTTACTGAATAAGAGCTGTGTCTTATGAAGATCTTTGTGGTTTCCTTTCAAATACCCAGGACCTCCTGCTCCAAGACAGAAAGCTGGAAGAGATCCAGTGCTCTTACCTAACATAGCAATTTCAATGTTCTTCTCAGTGCAATTTAAAGTCAAGTAGAAATACGCTGTTGGAATTGAGATATTTGTAAACGGATAAAAGTCTTGGAGTTGTATCAGAACACCACTGCCTAAGAGCATTTCCAAAAAGAAAACTATAAATGTCCTTGAATGCATTTGCTCCTTACATAAATACCATGGTATTTGGAATTCTGTATCAGATGTTTGCTGATCAAAAGATTAACATTTTAAAGAAGACAGTAATTCATATGTTCATGTAAAGACCATATTTAATATTTCTCCCTTTCATAAACACAGACACATGAGAGAAGCAGTGAGTGCCAGTCTTTGTAGCAGTTGAGCTGCAGACTTCCTAATTTTGATAAAGTTTTACCACAAACCAACTTTAGAAAAGGTTTCCAATAACTGTTATTACTGGGTTTATTCACAAAGTCCATCCAAATCTGCCTGATGGTTTTTGTACTGAACTGTAGAAGCCTCCTTCTGCCATTGCCCATTCCTGATGTGGTGGGAATTGCCATGGTACTGATAAACTTCAAACGTGGATCTTCTGCTTAAAAGAGGTTGTTGTAAATTACATCAGGGATACTGAGAATGAGAGAATTCCTACTCTTTATAGGGTTTTTTTTCAGTCAAATGACTTAACTGCTGACAGAATTAATTACCATGTGAGTGTGGTTTAGCTGCAGAATTTCACAATAGGAGGGGATTCTCCGTTGGTATATTTTTCTCTCTTTTTGAATATTAAATCTCTGATCATATCATGAACTAATGCCATATGTTACATGCAAAGATCAAGGGTTGGAGAGTTGCTGATCTTCTTAAGTTTGTCAAAATTAGCCTCTGAAATGTTCAGCATCTAATTTGATAGGTATGCCAGTGACCTTTCTTCTGTTGCTGTTCTTTTTTTCAGCTACTGGAAGTACTTTATGACTATTTTGTTTTTTTTATTTTCAAGTGCTTCTCTAGGATATTTATATTCTTCCCTTAGGTTGCCACTCACCTGGTATTTTTTACTTTAGGCCACTTGCAGCAAAAATGTATGAAATGCCTTATGTCCCACTGTGCCTGGAATGTATTTGAAAAAGAGTAAATGTTTTTAGTGCTTTACAAGTTTGCAGCCTCTGCCACGTTTTGCTGCTGTTTGTCTTTTGCTTTCTGCACAATTTGCTTGGTGCTATGTGCTGCTGCCTTGTCAGAGGCTGGCTCCAAGTGTCGTGTGTGTCTGTGCTGCTTTATTTCACTTGCCACAGTTTAATGCAAAGGCAGCCAGCAGCAGCAGCTGAGAAATCTGCTCTGTTTCAGTTCCCATTCTTTCTGTTGTTATCATTCAGGAAAGGCAGAAACCAGGTAGGAAAGCATTTGTGAGTTCATTAGAGAGTTTCTCATGTTCTCAAACACAAATGAATTTAAGAATTATGGAGAGCTTTACACATCATTATATGAAGAGATGCACTCTTTGACCACTTCCCAGGAATGTTGATGAACAGGAATAGCAGTGGGTTGGATAGGGATGTGTATGATGGATGTGTATGGCAGAGCAGCAGTGTCCTCCTGCACCTATGGATTTGTCTGTCAGAGAACATTAGTAGGAGCTTGCTGAGCAACTTGCATGGTTCAATGTAACAGTTACTGGGCCTGCGTTCTGATTTTTGTTCCTTATAATATTAATTACTGTCTCTGCTTTTCTGTAATTTGTACTTTACATGATTAGAACAGAGGTCAGAGGTAAATCTTCCATGTAGTCACTGTTTGGGTAGAATTTACTCCTGATATACAGGGTGACTCATCTATCATATTTTATACTGATTCCATTCATGCATTTTGAATTTGAGCATAATAATTCCCTAAGAGTTTGTGAGTATGCATTAGACATGCTTGTGTGTGCTGTAGGTAGTGTCTTTAGAAGACTGATAAAATCTGAAATGCAAATGTTCTGTTTTCTTGGAGTCTAAGGCTATAGGAGATGTTGTTGGCTTTGAAACACAATGAATAAATGGGAACTCACTATAATGGTGCTGCTGCCTCTCCTGAGTTTTGCCATTTCCTTTATTTAATGGAATAGATTTTGACATCCATCAGGCAGCTGTGCTGGCTTCTCATTCTCTTTACTTCTCCAAGAAAGAGAATTATTTTATGTGATGAAAAAGCACTATGACTCTTCTGTTAAATGCAGTCTGCCTGCTAAAGTCAGGAGCCATGAAAATACCATACAGCTGAAATGTTCTTGGCTCTGGTACCACAAGGGGTGTATACTGTTCAGTCTAAACATACTGGCATGAAAGATGGATTCTCTTGTAGGGAGCTGTCCCTCATGCTGTTGAATGTCTTCCTGTAGGGTTAGTGAGACAGAAACCCTTAACACTGTGTCTCCAATTTGCATCTCAATTAACTTGGAACTGAAGCAGGTGACTTAAGTGACATTCTAAAGGAGAACTTTTGTGTCCCGTTTTTCTGGATTAGTACTCCGTGGGGAAAGATGCTGTGCTGGTAAAAACTCTTGTTTGCAAGGCTCATTTCTGCAGAGTAAATAGAATATAGTTTTCACCTTTTGTTTCACCTTTCTCAGTCCCTTCTTGGTCCCAGAGCTGGAGGTCAGTTGGAGTTGTGCGTGTTCACCCCCATGGCACCGTGTGTGAATAGTTCTGTGTGTGTACCTGTGTACTGGTGCCAGCTGTCAGGTACCAGCCCTCAGGTTCCTCACAGCCTCGTGTCAGTGGGGATCTGGGGCTTGAGGGGTTTTCTTTCTCCCTGCTATGTCTGTTAATCAATATATAAATCCACGTTCAATCACTTGCTAATGCACAAGGGAGGAATTAAACATCCACGTGATCTTTAATACAGGAGTTCTACTATAGCAGACAAGGGACACGTTTTGATTTTTGCAAGATCATTGCAAGATGTTATTGCTCAGGAAAAAGATTACAAGGGAAATTCAATAATCCTTTTATCCAGGTCCTTGACATTCCAATTTAGTTACAGCTGAAACAGTAACAGATGGTTCTGGCACAAGTCCCTGGGGACAGCTGAGACCCACTCAGGGGTACTGAGGGAGCCGGCAGAGGTGCTGCCCAAGCCCCTTCCCATCATTTCCCAGCGGTCCTGGTTGACTGGGGAGCTCACAGGTGGCTGGAGCTTGGCCAGTGGGACACCAGGCTATGAGAAGGGCTGGAAGGAGCATCCGGGGAGCTGCAGGTGTGAGGTTCAACAGGGCCGAGTGCTGGGTCCTGCCCTTGTGTTATAACAACCCCCTGCTTTCATATCTGGGATCTCCCAGGGTTTATAATTAGACAAACGTGTTTGGAATGAACTAAGGGGAAAAAAAAGAGAACAGCTTGGATTTAAGGCACTGAATGGTTAAAATGGTTAACCTTCCTTCCCTTGTTTCTTCTCTGCCAGATAAAACTCCCACTACTTCAGTGTTGCCATGCAATAAATTTGTTTTGTTGGTTTTTTTTTTCCCTCTTTTGACTTGATGATTCATTGAGATCAAGCATTTGTTAGACTGCTTAAAATTTCTGTTTATTATTTTTCTATGCTTGGTATTTTGAGGCCTGCTTGAAAAAAAAAAAAAATTTCACCAGGCTAATCCTAACTCATATTTTCTACAATTAATTTATTGAAAGAGATGCAAGTTTCAAAAGCGTTGGTTTTTTTTGTTTTGTTTTGCTTTGTTTTTATAGTAGACAACAGGCAAAGGAATGTGTCTGCTATTGAGCTTGCATGAGGTCTTTTTTTTTTCCTGTCTTGGGCAGAGTTTTTTTAAAGCTGTTGTTTCATTCTGCTCCTTCTCCGTGCCTGCACCTAGACAGCCTCACCCTAATTAGTTTGGCTGGGGTGAAGAACAGGCACAGGGCAGGGAAAAAACAGCTGGACTGAGAAGGATCGAAGGAAGGTGACTACACGAAGGAGTTCTGCATTGTAGGCATTGTGGAATTAGGGTAGAAGAACATAAATCCAAATACTACAAAGGCAAAAGCACAGGAGAAAGGAAAGAGAAAGGAGACTGCTGGATCTAGAAGAGTGTTTCTGTAAGAAAGCAAAAGCAGGACCTTTGATCGTAAAAGCAGAAATCCATTTCTTTAGCACCAAGAAGTCATGATTGCTTTAATTGTAGTCAGCTTTAATGCAAAAGCCTGGTTCTTGTAAATGAGAAACTGAAGCAGTTTAGGGCAGGAGATTAGGAGGGGATTCTCTCTGACAGGGTTTGCAGTCTGAGGGGAAAATTCCTGGATGAATTAGAATTGTAATAACTCTGGAATGGACACCTCCAGGAAGGGATGAGAACTGTGGAAAAGGTTGTGGTATTGAATGGAAGCAAAGAGTTTCTACAAAACAAAAACATATGGGACAAGGGCCAAGTCTCGGAAAATATTGTCCGGTTAATTTACACTGAGAACCTGTTTTCAGGTAACAAACAAAAGGCTGTTTGCACACTGTGGAAAGGCTCAAGGCTGTTCTTCATTCTCTTTTTGTTTTACATATGTCCACAGGATCTCTGATCTGTTAATAGAAGGACTGTCCATTTATTAGACTAGTGCCAGGATCCAGGCAGTTCAAAAGAGTCAGTGCCAGGTGCTGTCTTTGGGACACGGTGACCTCAGGCACCACGGCAGGCTGGGGGAAAACTGCTCTCTGGGGAGGGACCTGGGGTTTGTCCTTTGGACCTCACCACCTCTTAGGAGTGAAGCTGTTACAAGCTGATGGGGACAAACAGTCAAATAAGTAATGTGATTACCTGATTTATTGTAGGTTAAAAGTGCACTTAGGGGAAGTTGTCACTTCCCAGGGAGTTGGTGTATTGGAGTCCTTAGATGCATTTGGCTCAGGAAATGTTCACACATCATTGCTACAATGAACTGGCAGTGGCTGATGTTGCACTTCTGTGCAGCCCAGATCCAGCTGTGTTCTGCTGCCAGACATTTAACCAAGTCTAAAAAGTTGATAGTTTAATATTCTAGTCATAATTTCCTCTAAACACCAGTGCTGGTATGATTGTTTTATGATAATTGAGGTAGATGTGTTTTGGTATTCTCAGACACTCACTGGTTGTTGATTAGGGCTTTTATATAACACAGACTAGAGAATAGGTTCTGGTGGCCTTTCCCTGTTGGGAGGTCATGTAATCTTTCAGTTTAATGAAATCATTTGGGTATACTGAATAAGAGAAAATCAATTTGTAAGGTATTGATTGGAACAAAATTCCAAAGGTCAAGTGTAATGCTTGATCTTGGAGTCTCTGGCTTAATACTCATTTCAGGTAGATATTAAGTATGAGGCTTGGCTGCTCATCATGGATCAGGATCATGAAATAGAGAATGAAATGCTGTTTAAGGCAAGAGTAGCTTGTAATTCTCTGTGTTTAGGACCACTGAATGGGGAGTGTTCAGGGATGAAATGGTTCTGGTTTTATCAATCTTCAACACTTGCAAGCATACATTCAAGTTATAACACAAGTATAAATTATTATCTGGAGCAGAGTCAGTGGTGTACAGAAGGGGTTAATTGCAGCTCTTCGAGTTCATGGTATCACTGAAACACACATGACAGATGTTATCAAAAGATAACACACGAAGAGCCACAGATATGGAAGTTCATTCCAGAGCTGCTCACAGACTGACCTTCTGTACAGCTTGATGGTTTGACATCATCGATCCATATTGATTTCATTGGGAAGCTTAGAAGAGTTGCTGCCATGATTTAATTAGTGCTTTGGAGCTCTTACGACAGACAGAAAGCACATACAGCAGTTCCAGCACTGTTTGGATTGTAATGCTTCATTTTCCCAGCATTTTATACACTGACAGATCAGGGGAGCCTGCTGCTCTTCCTGAAGGCTGGCCTTAGCACAGATAGGAGAAGAACATGTGACAGCAGAAAGAGAATTAGAGGAAGAGGAAAACCTAACTGTACTTTGAGTCTCAGTTCTTGGTGTGTTTACATCTTTGATTCAAAATATTATCCCACATTCTGTGATGACAGATTTTTGAGAGATTTCTTTGGATTCCCGAAATACTTGGTAGTGTTTTATTACTGCTTCTCTTTTCAGAGCTAGAACTGTTTATGGCATGAAGTGAGCATTTCTCTGTCCATCTTCACTGTTTTACTTCATGGTAGTACATAGGGATGTGAGCCTATTCCTTGGAGGCAGGGAATGCTCATCTCTAGGACTGTCCATCTCGTAGGGTCCTTCCCTACATCCCAGCGGTTTTCTTCTCCCCTAGGTGGGGTTATGGCCATAGGTAACACAGACAGAACAGCGTGGGGAATAGGCTCCAGCAGGAGAAATTGGCTGGCTGCAGTGTAGCATTGCACCCTGTCTGGAATGAGTTAAACTGCAGCCCTGAATCTTTAAAATTCTGTTTATCCTGCAGCGAGAAAAGGTTCTTCTCTTTAAGGGAAGTTAAATTTGTTCAATGAGAATAAAACTTTTATGGCAGAAATTGTTCCCTGAGGAAGAATGGAATTATAAGAGCACAGACTTGCCTGCCAGTCTGGTCTCTATGGGAATGACACCTTGTATAAACAGCATTTGTTCCTTTCTGAGTCTGTATTAAAATGATATCTTTGGACACTTGTGGTGATAGGACTCTCAGACCACAGCCAAATTGCCTCCCACAGTGGAAGGTATTTGAATTGAAATAATTAGAAAAGTTCTGTTAGAAACATTTTAGTCACGGGGTTTTGCTATTGCAGCAAAAGGCAATTCATTCTTCGAGACTACAGAAAGGTGTTTACTTTAAAATCAGTTGGAAAACTGGATTTAACTAACAACTAATAAACAAAGAATTAATAAAAACTAATGCACATACAAAACAGTCTTAATTGATTACACACATTGCATTAGCACTTTTAGATTAGACATTGAATTTTAAAATGTGTAATGTTTGAATACATACATCCTCTGAGATTGCAAGCAGCTCAATATTATTACAAAATAAGACATGCTCGTAACAATAAAAGAAATCAGCGATTTTATTGTTTTGCTTAGATTCCAAAAATCAAAGGTGAGGAACAAGATAACGGTGTTCCTAGATTTTATTGGTAAATTTCTTATCTACCTTACTGTGACTGAGTTAATAACAGCTAAATGGTTTGATGCTGAAGTCAGGGAGGATACTTCAGAAGAGGTTCTGTACTGAAAGGCTTATTTTTCTTTCAAGGAAGATGATATTAATATAAATCATATTAACTTACTGATGATAAAAAATACAGCTTTAAATGCCACCAGTGGCAGCATAGTTTTTCCGGTTGGTTGACCTGAGTATAACTGGCAGCAATCACCCTGGCACACTCGTGTCTGCTGCCCAGTGTTTAATGCAGTGTGCCTGGGGGCTGCACAAGCTCTCTTTCCCTGAAGGTACACTGCACTTTTGGGGTATTTGAAAAGTTAATTAGGGGAAGGAGGAAAACTGAGCTTCACACTGTTCTAAAATCCCAGCTCCTCCTGCAGCTCCTAAATACCAGTGTAGTTCAGAGCTGTGAACAGACTACTCTCTTCAACTAATACAGGCTATATTCTGTTGTCTTTAGGTAGGCTCTAAAGGAAATGAAATCATTTATGGGTTTTTCTGCTGTAATGGAAATGCATTTTTGTTTGCTGGTTTGACAAGTTAACGTTGATTGAATCACTAAGCCATCCGATTTCCTCTAATAGCCAGAGAAATGAAACTTTGTATTTTGTATCTCTTACATGAGCCAAGATGCTGTGGGAAATCTGTGTCACTTCAGTGAGCTGCATCCCTAAATCCTCCAGGGGCCAGAGGGCATTGGCTGTGATCCTTTGGTTGGCCAGCCCAGCTCTCCAGTGCTGATTCCCCACTTAGGGCCAAAGTCAGATTTTAGTAGAAATAGTTGCAGTTCTCTACAGTGCAGAAGAGCTTAATGAAATTAAGGATGCTGGATTTCAAGTCTCCATCCCTCAGTCATTTCCATAGATGTTATAATTGGCATCCAACTCTATATTTGTGTACTCTGGAAACTTTGTTCTAAAGTAGCCAGAGTTTGTTAAATGTGTGATTCTTACCATAGGGGCTGGAAGCTAAATGATAGGGTAAAAACCCAATCATTCAAGAGAAATAAGCTTGGAATCGCATTTGGTAAAGTATTTGAAATATTTGAAAATGTTAGCTTTGGTGTTTAGCCTTAACTTTGATGGGCAAAAAACCCCAACAAATAGAAAAACCCAACAAATCCTGCAAGTCTTCCGAATTGCCGGGGTCAAACCCTGAAATCTAAGTTGCAGGAATGTTACTAATAATTCAGCTGAGATGTTGAACTTCAGAAATAGGCTATAAGGGTATAAAATGTTCTTTGTAGGGAGGCTTAGATTTCTGCATTCAAAAATATTTAGCAATTTTTTGATTTTTTTCCCGATCAGATATAGGTTTGAGACACTATATGGTGTGATGACTCAAATTACCTTTGTAGACATGTGCCTGCTTTCAAGTGAAGTCAGATCTTTGGAATACCTGTTGTGAGAGGTAGAAACAAACCCAAAAGTATTGATACTTTGAGGTGCCCTTGGAGACCTGTGATGCTGTGTGAAAATTGAGTGAAGTGTTTCAAAATGAAAGGTCAGTACCTGGGCTTTTGGATTTGTGAGCTGGGAAGCAGAGGGGTGAAGGCACAAGCATGAGGGATCAAGCTCTGAGGGAGGAGATCTGAGCAGTGGATCTGAAAGGCAGGCTGGGAGACAGTGGGGACATAAAAGTGTTACTTGGAGAGGACATTTCTGTGGCATTTGGAAAGGCTGGCACTTGAGGAAGGCTGCCTCACACAGGGCAGCTGGGGCTGTGTCCCTCCTCTGTTCTCTGCTGCACAGGGCTGCTGGGGAGGGCAGCCTTGCTCCCAGGACGGTGCTCTGCTCCCTCCTAGTTCCCACATCTCAAGTGGATTATAGTGCAGGATCTTTAAGGCCAGTATTAGCTGTACTGAGGACTTCTCTTTGTCAGGACATGCATTAAGCAGGCACGGCAAACTGCATGAGCATCTGTTCATAGGCACATTCCCTACTTGGGCTACAGAAACATTTAGATTCACAGTTAGGTATTTCAGGTATTAATTAAAAAAATACCATTTTTAAGGTGCTTGTTTCACACACATTTTGTAGCTGCACTTGGGAGGCCAAGGAAAATGTATTTTTCAAAGTTCCTGTCATAAGGTGGCTGGTGTGATGGCAAAATCTTTAGCACTGGAAGATTTTGTTTTCATTGCTGTTCAAAACCGTGGGGAATTCTGATGTGTGTAAGTATTTGTTATTAAACTAAGACATACTTAAGTGGCATCTAGAAACATACGCTTTCTGCTCACACTCCTGAACTCACATGGCAAAGATTGAAAATAGTGGTGTGTACAGTGAATATTTCTACAGTGGCATATGCATTTTATGAACTCTGAAGAGAAGAGGATAACCTACTAAGTTTGTTTTGGTGGAAAAGATCCAGAAGAATGAAAATATCTGTATAATTTCTCAGTAATTGGAAATATGCTGTTTCTCTGGCTTCATTTACTATGGATTATTTTAGTTCAATACATATTTTAGTTAGTGTGTTGTTGTTGTTTAGTTTAAAAGAAGAGGGGACTTTTGTAGGAATCTTCAGTATTTCAAAATGAAATTTTCAAAGCAGTGCAGGTGATTTAGAAACCTAGTTCCTGGACTGTTATGACAAATCTAGTAGCTAAGGCCTGTTACCATCACAGAGTTTATTTGGTTAACTGGAAAGTATTGAATCAATCCCTCCCCCTCTTGTATTTTAATCATGTAACAGCATATGTGGCACCTCCAACAAACAAAACCAACAAAAGACAGATTTTAGCTTTGTTTGGGGACAAAACACTGCCCTACCTGACCTATTCTGCCTGGAAGTGAGACGTGGAAGCAAGAGGCACCAGCTGACATGGTATCAGGCTGAGTGCTGTGATATCCTGAGACAGGAGTCTGAGTGAGGAGGGGAATTGGATGCACTGTTACTTCCTACTAACAACCTCTTGGTAGCTGTTCTTTTTTGTGTATCATTTTCTGAATCGCCCTCTGGGAACTGGCTGTCTTCTCACTATTGATCAATCGTAGAGGGAATGTAGAATGCTATCTTTAGGTGGCCTGCAACGTTGTGCATTGAAATTGGAGAAATTCACATGGGTGCCAGGGTCCAGCCTGAAATTTCCAGTACAGGAGGGGGTACTGCATTTGAGGATTAATTCAGTTCTGCCTCCTCTCAGTACAAATTCTTAGTTTAAAGCCTCTAGGTGTTTTGAAATGTAGTTGGAAAATCCTGCACATTGAAGGGGATTAACAAGATGTACATGGAATTTGGGACAAATTCAGAAGGGGCTTCCACTGTTTGATATGTAATCAGCATCAGTGTGAACATCAGCATCACTACACTATAGGTAGTGTCTTTTTCAGCAGACAGTTCTGGCTTTTCTTTTAGCTAGTAGCATTGAGATGTGGTTAGGAATTCCAGGGGACACATGTCCCTGACACGTGTTTTTGCTTCTTGTGATAGGTAGCATCTTGAATTGGAGGGAAGGGAAAGGAGAAGTGTCTTTGCAATAGTTACAGTTCATGGAAAGCAGCGGAGCTGTGATCCTGACTGATTTCCCTTCACCTCGTGCTGGGAGAAGTAAAGGAGTCAGACAGAGCTCAGGCAGCCTTGCAGTCCCCATCCCTTCAATCCTGATGAGATCTGGAGGGTTGAAGAGATGGGCAGAACACCAAAAATTAGCAGTTCTCCAAGCACGAGATTTGGCTAAACATTTTGTCACAAACAAATTATCTGTCTAAAGCAGCATTTGTTTGTGAATCGTTCATGAGTAAGCGTTGCTCTTCTCTTATGTATTATTAACGTTGACATAGTTTGTGAACAAATGTTAGCCCTTGGGCATAAACTGTTTGCTTGAATCATTTGCAGTTGATTGTTGATGGCATGCAGTTGCTCACCTGGGTCACAGAATATTGTTTCTCCTTTGAGGTCCAGTGACTGAAGAGCAGTGAATTAAGTGTAGGTAGCAGTGAGACACGGTTTTATTCACTGCAGCTGTAGATTTGTACTAAGAGGAGGCCCTGGCTCAGCAAGGCCCAAGGTCAGCAAGTTGTGCTGCCCGTTGCCAATAGGTGGGAGCACATCGTTTGTAAATGACCAGAGTTTATTTTTTCTGTCCTGCATACTTTTCCTGACATTTCTGGCTGATTGCTGTCAGAGACAGGATCCTGAGCAGTGGGGACCTGATTTCTTCCACTTGTATTTGTATGAAATTCCAAACAATTGCGCGTGTATCTTTTTTGGATGTGGTTGGGTGTAATGTAGCACTAGATTAACTGGGACTGATCTTTAGGAGATCTGAAAAAGCATTCCATGTGAGTGCAAACATCATACATGGGGTCATTTTATGGTTCACTCTTGTGTCAGGTGGATTGTTCTGCTGAATTATGGCAAAGATTACTTTTTGTTCACTTTGCCATTGTAAACTAAGTGAATGGTGCTTTTTGGACCTGTATGGTAGCAGAGAGAAAGCCGTATGAAAATTCAATGACTCAGAAGTTTGGGAAATAGGGAAGAATAATAATTTGTATTTTTAAATGATTTTCAGTATCATTTGTAGTAGCTGAATGGAAAAAAAAAACTTAGGAGCAGCAATGTACTAATGATATGACATTTATTCATTTGAATATTTCATATTTATTCTTGAAGACATTCCTCCCTCTTGTTAAAGGCTTCCTCACACCAGTTTCTTTCTGCAGTCCATTATTAAGGCAGGATGGATATATATATATATATGTATATAATGCAGTCCTGTACACAAATTATAAACTTCTCTGCGTGACAGTAGATTTTCTATTATTGTTTAAAACTGTGAGGAAAAAGAGGGAAAAACATAGTAAAAATATAACATCATTTTAATGGCACATTGAATTTGTTTATCTATTCATATGTGTTATAAATAATTGGTATTTTTATATGCTACTATTTGCATTTTATAGTTTATTCTTGTAGGCAATACCATTAACACTACTCTAGCTACTATTATTGAGCAACGTAAAGCCATATTTTAGTGGTTATATCGTCAATAAAAAAGCTCTTTCAACACCAGTTTTTCCACATCTTAAAATTTTGTTTGAGCTTCAGATAAAAATTATATGTATATAGATTAGGATGAATGCTACAACAGCATGGTATACATTGTTCTTTGGTTATAAAATGTCTGTATTTAATGGCATAAATACATTAGAAACAAAACCAAGGGAAACTTTAGAGACAAGGAGATGAGGACAAAGTCAGGGCAGGAACTGGCATGAGCTCATTGGTTCTGTCCTGCTGGTTTCCAGTGCTGGCTTCACTTGCTGCTGGGAGATGGTGAGGCCAGTGTGACAAATCTCTTTTTGTTGGTATGCAAAGTTCTACTGCACTCAAACCCCCTCTGCTATGCTACTGCTTATTTGATAGGACTTCTTCACACTTAAAATTGGAAATGTATTTGATGTGTTTTCCTGGCTTGAGGCTTTTACAACATAATTGCTATTTAGCTTGGGTACTGAGGAGAATGGTGCTTAAATGATTCCATTGCTGATTGTGTCCTCCTTGATACACATGCCCAGCAAGTCCCTCTGTGGGCAGGCTCTGCTCAGTTCTCAGAGGCCTGTACAATCTTACACATTCTTCTAAGAAGAGTCAAGATCGTGTGTACTAAATATCAGTTGATTTTACTCTTGATAGGTTTTGAATTTCACATTGTGTTACATTGTCTTCTGGGGCTTTATTCATATCTTACCCTGTTAAATGCTATAGTAAGGAAAAAACCCTCTGAAAATAACGTGAGGAACATTTTTGTAGTTCTCAATCTACTAATGGTGTTCATGGAGGATTAGTAGATGAGTCTTGAGAACTTTCCAGAAGCTTCACAGAGTAGATGTGTTCTGCTAGGCACTCAGCATGAGCTGGTTTGTCTGCAGTAAACACGGCATCCTTGTCCATTACTACAGCAATGTCAGTGTAGGTAGAGCACCAGTCAGCCGAGTTGTAATCACAAAGGGGAGGGTATGGACTTGAGAGCACACTGCACCTGGAGGAATGTGCTGCTCTCCTCCTTTCACATCCTCTGGATCTGTTCCTAGTACCTTAAACCGAGTGAGTGGGTGAGCAGCACACCCCCACCTCAGTGACGTGACAGAACTGTTGTGAGGTTTGGCCATGCTCCTACCACTGCAGGGCTACAGCTTGTGACTTCAAATGGATGGCAAGTGGGGCAAGGGAGGGTCAGTGCTGTCAGGGTGCTGTTGGTAGCGTTACCTGACTTTGGGGCCTTTAGTGGATACAGAACCAGTAAAACCTGACAGCCTACTGGATTCTCACCCTTAGTGGCATGCCAGAGGTCCATCTGAGACCCTCTGCAGAACACAACACTGACAGTGATGCATCTAGGATGGCTTTGCATGAGCAGAGTTTGTCACATACCCCGAAGAGGAATTTTGGGTGACAGGAAACTACTACTGGGTTCTCCCTGAAGTCACCAACAGCATGAGAATCCCCAGATTGCAGGGCTCATTCAGCTTCTTCACAGAGGATATGCAGGGACTGCTGCGGTTGCAGACCTCCCAGAATAAAGAATGAAGGCAGGGCAGTAAACTTTTGTTGTCCTTTTCCACATGTGACAATCTTAAGGCAGTAGAATGGCCCCAAACTGTGTGCTCTGAGGTATTTTGCAGTTCCTGAGATGAAGGGGTGCAGATTCACATTTTGAGGGGCAAAACCTACATGAAAGACCTCCACCGTGGGCTCTGGCTCTTCAAAGATACAAAATCTGCGAACAGGGGATTAGCAATCAGAGGAATTCAGGGACAAAGAAAGCTTAGGGAAGAAATGAACAGAGAGAATTGTGATTTCATAGCAGATGTAATGAAGGTAGCAAAAGAGAGGCCGTGCTAAATGTAATCAGGCATTGATTCCCTTTGGGGAATGCCAGAAGCGGCTGTGCTGCCGGGGCTCTGTGCCAGTTCCATCCAAAGTACCAAAGTACCCATACAGCTGTTGTTTGGAGATAGCTTTTCTCTGGAATGTGCCATTTTCTTCTATTCCTGGGAGGGGGAAATGATAGCTAGTTTATTTGAAATCCATCAATGTAAAATGTATTGTAAACAAAGGCTGCACATGCTATCATGGTACACTTCCCCCCATTTTATAGTCCTTGCAGAAATATGCACACCCTCCTTCAGATTGTTCAGTGGAGGGGCTGTACATGAGTGACTTGTAGCATACACCAGCCTCTTGCTCTGAATAATAAGCAAAATTAACTTAATTGTGTAGAAAAACATGTTATTTACGCTGCTTACAACGAACCAGCTCAGGCCTTAAGGGAAATGTCCTGTTGTATCTTGTTGGCAGAGACCAGCAGTGTGTGCTGGTGATTGGTGATTGCATTTCTGCCACGCCCTGAGCACTGAGCCCTGTCTGTGTCTGTCTGTCTGTCTGTCTGTCTGCCTGTCTGTCTTCAGCTCTGGGAAATGCCTTTTGCTCCCCCGTATCCTCACACCTATTGCTGGGGATGCAAGTGGAGCTTCCTCTGTGATGTGAGGAGGGTACTTGGGCAATCAGGCCCTTCTGTCTCTCAGACATTCCATCTAAAACAGCTGAAGAGCCAAATCTAGGACAGGCAAAAAGACGTTTTAGACCAGAATTTTAATCTTTTCAAATCAGAATATAGAACCAGGCTGATTCTGAACAGTAGGGTAAATAATTTGTCACAATATTAAGATATATTTTAATTCCACGTTTTTAATTGTAGTGAAAATCCAAGCTCTTTATCATGTTTTGCTGGGCCAAAACAAAAATTAGGAGCATTGAAAACCAGGAGATGAAAATTTGGATGTATTTGCAGACACAGAGACTCAGTTTCAGTCATTCAGTGGATCAGTTAGTGCTAATCATCTAGGCAAGCTGCTCTACATTAAGCTGCACTAATCAGGGTAATGTCTATTAAAAATACTGTAAGATATATTGTAGAGAATTTAGCTATAACTATAAAAGAGAATGAACATTCAATTAGGTCTTTGAGGGAAATTAAACCCAAACTTACCCCAGTTTTTTTGCACTAAAACAACAAAATGTTCTTAAAATGCGCACATCTAATTGATGCCTGTACATTGCTAAAATTTCTAGCTTAGACTTGGTCCAGTATATAACAGGGGCTTTTCTTTGGCTGAGCAAATGCTTGTGTCTCTAAACTAATGACAGGCAGTACAGGAGATTTAAAGCTAATGTATTTACGGTAGAAAATAAATTAGAATTGGCTTTGCGAGCAGAATTTAAGCATTAGACGAAGCATCAGCCTCTGTCCTGTTTACCCCTCTTTGGCTTGTTATCAGGTAAATGTTATTTTCTGTTTTCCCAGAGCTAATGTTTGTTTTGTGCTGTCCTGTTCTTTTTTGGCTGGGGTTTCAGACTGTGCCTGTGGTCGCCGTTCTCACTCTGAAAAGCAGCTGTGACTGCAGCAGTGCAAACGTGGGCCCTTTGCTGTAGCATTTCTGGCTGGGATGGAAGGACTTTCCCTTTGGGAATGAAAAGAGCCCATTTCATTCCCATTTCAGTGCGTGGGAGCTGGTGGCAGCTCGGCTGAGTGGGTTAGTGTGGGAGCAGGGAGCAGCTGTGGGTCACCCTCAGCACTGCACAGGTTCTCTTCTTGGGAGGGAGACTGTGAGCTGGAGTTCTCCTTGCTGAATGGCCCTGGAAGGAAAAGGAAATGTTGGGCTTTTTGTGTGCCACCTTCAAATAGAACTCTCCATAGCATTGGAGTACAATCAAATCTTCCTATTTGGCTTGGGCTGCTGGAAAAGAATATGTTGGTATGACTTTTATAGAGGGAAAACTCAATTGCATTTTGGCTTTATAAATTCTTTGCAGTTTTTGGAATGAAAAGCATCTCAGCAAAATGTAGTTTATTTGAGTGTATAATTCCACAAAATATGTATTTTTTGAAAACGGATGTTTTAGTTTCCAATACTTCAGATCTTTCTTGTGAAAAAAAAACCCCAAAAACTTCAGTTCTGCTTCCATTTGAACAAGTGGTAGTGTTCCTGCTGCCTTCAGTGGACACAGCATTGTCTTCTACTGTTTTCCATCAAATTTTTGAAATATTTTTTGTATGTTCTGTATGTTTCAAACCAGCTCTCCCAATTTCAGGTGTTCTGATTTAGTGGCTAAAGAAATTGTAAAAGTTTTGCCTGACATGGGTGACATGGCTTTTATGGGTTTTTTTGGGGGGGGTTGGGTTTGTTTTTTTCATAAAAACCGCAAAACAGAAAATAACCAGGTGTTTAATTTACAGTTATGCAGTGAAAAAAAAAACCCTTTCAGAATTATGAAAGTTATCAAAAATAAAGGGGCCTGTGCTTTTATGGACACTGAGAGTGCAACTCATGCTGTTTAAATTTCTGTTTCTGCAGTGCAGTGATGTCCACCCAGCCCAGCTGGCGAGGTTCCTGTCCCAGCACTGGGGGGTGAGTCAGGGCAGTCAGTGGGGACCACAGCCTGGCCTGCTATAAAGGCCAAGTTTAGGCTGAGTTTAGAATCACAGAATATCCTGAATTGGACCTGACTCCATGGTCTGTGTTGGTTCTGTCACCACTGGCATAGGAGGAGCTCAGAGCAGCTCACTCAGGTGTGGGTATCAATAGTGGAGATGCTGAAAGATGGATGGTTTGAGGTGAGTGGGAAGGGGAATTTTGCTGCATTCAATATGTGACTTTCCTCACTGTTGTGTTGCCAAGCATTGACAAATCAATGGACCCAGATATTAAAAAGAAATTTCTTTGAAATTGAAAGTAGCGAACATTTGATGCACTAGTGCCTTTCAGATATTGACTAATGGTAACTAGAAAATAGATCAGTACTTTCAGTCTGTTAGTTTTGTACTGTTAAAGATCAGTGAGCTTCATCAAAATACAAGAGGCTGGCACAGAATTCAGAGGATAACTAACCCTTAAGATCAGAAGCATAAATTCCTATACATTCCTCCCTCCTTTCCTCCAGCTGCCAAACGTGTCTTGTCACCATAATGCAAACAGGAAATTCTAAGGTCTCCTAAACTAGCTGGGGAGTAGGTGTGAGTTGTTTTGAGACAACCCTAAACAACACAGGTTGTTTTAGAAAGCTGATTTTGCAGTTCTGAATGTGATGCTAGGTGTCCAGCCAGCATAAATTCCTCTTCAGTTTTACATTCAATGCAGCTTTTAAGCCGTTCAGAGGGAATTGGTATTTCCAAGATCTATGACTGTATCAGTGAACTAGGCCCATTTGGGCGTGAATCCCAAACACTACACAAATCATTTTAAAGTAAAAAGAAAACAAATTGAAGTTTCGTAGTGGTCAAGTGCAGAATTGGGAAAGCTTGGGGTTTTCTCCTTCATCCAAATAGAAATGAGTCTGCAGAGGAAAATGAATACCAGATTAGAAACAGAACAAATAAAAGAAATAAATAACCACAATACAGCTCTATAAGATTGGTGTTTTAAAGACTGAGAAAATTAAAGGGAATTTGGCTATAATATAAGTGCTGTATCATAGTGAAATATAATGCAGTTGTAATGTTGAGTCCATTTTGTAGCAACAATAAAAAAAAAGACCCTAAAAAACACTTTTTAAAAAACCCTATTCCATGTGATATTTCAAGTAAACTATACAAATATTTCTCATTCTTAATAATTACTTACTTTAAGAAAATCTACTTGACATGCACCCCAGTAAATTCCCACTAGCCTTGTATCAGTACTGAATTGGTCCTGTACTTCCTGTCAGTCTGTACCATTTATAGTGTTTATTTTTATACTTTCATAGCTACTGCTTCTGAAGTAATTGCTTCTAGGTGTCTGAGAAGTTTTTTTTTTCTGTGCTGAAGCCAGTCAAAATCTTGTCCACAGACATTTCTCTCTATGTAGCAAATAATTGTGTTCCTGTAATGGTGGTAAACAATATTTCATGTGCATGTCTCATGTAAAGAATGCAGAAGCAAAATATGAATAGCACTGAGACTGTGCCTTTCCCATTATGTGAGGTGCTACATTACAGGATCATCCTGCTGAGTTATTAACAAAGGCTTGGCTGGTCGTAAACATTTCATAACTGCAAAGGACACTTTGCAAACTGGGTAATACTAACAGCCTTTTAGTCCAGTGCATTTATCACGGCTAAATGCAGTAAAAGTTGGCTTATTACCTCTGTGATTGGAGTCCTGTGTGGCAAAGGCACTGTGTGGAATAGCGGAGCTGGAGAGCCGTACAGGCAGAATTGCATCCCTGTTGTTAGACCTGTAGAGCTGCTCTGGCTGTTTCTTCTACAGTCTGGAGGTGACAGCAGGCTGTACAGCCTGCATGCTCAGCCTCTTCACTGGAAAGTGAAGGCATGGCAGGCTTTTGGCTCCACGTCTGGATCCCCACGGCCCTCTGTGACTGCAGACATTCCCACAGCCGCTGTATGCTCAAGATGCAAACCCATCTTGGTTTTGGTCCCATCATGGGGATTTTTACTTTCTTTTGTGCCTGGTGATCTGTAGCATAAGAGGAGGTGGTGTTGTGCTGAATATTCCACCTGATGAAATGTTTTTGGTTAGGGAAGGGGTTGGAAGTACAGTTATAAGGGATTTTTTACCGCTTTCTTGTACATGTGGCTTGAATCTGAAGTTATCAGTGACCAAAAAATGCCTGCTGTGTGAAAGTTCAACAGTGGTCCATGTGCTGCAATGACCACAGTTTGGAATTCATAGAACATTGACTCCTAATCTGTCCAAATTGGCTTATGTGGTAGGTGAAAGACATGCCCAAGTGGCTGCTGGTTCAGCCTGGGCTGGATGTTTCTGGCTTTTCCATCTTTCAGTCTTTTGACTTGATACGGTTTTATACTTAATGCATCCTGTGTTAACTTCTCATCAGTCACTCTAAGGTACAAAGTGCCTCAGTGTTCCCTGTCAGACAGCTGTTGTATTGATGGTGTACTGTTGATTCCTAAACCTTTGAGAATGGGGAGTTTTAAAGCTTCATTGTTCTCTTTTCCCTAAGAGACTCCAGGGAGACCTCTGCCCACTCCCCTCCAACCACACCTTTGTTGTCTGTGAGGTCCTGCCTGTTCCCGGCAGGATGGAGGCTGGTGCTGGGGCAGCCTCTGGGGAATTGCCCTTCATGGCTGACAAACCTCCTCTGTGCCACTCCATGTGGGGAGAGCTGGCAAGGACAGAGACAGTTTGTCCTTGGCTGTGCTCTGGGAAACACAGGCACCCTTTGTCCTTCTGGAGAGACAGCCCCTCAGCTTACACATGCATATTCACAATGGCCATTCAGCAGTGCCCTGTAGGTGCACCAGAACAACAGCACCTGAGAACGTCAGGGATAAGGAAAAGGGCTGCTGGGGTTGTGTTCTATGTCCTTAAAAATAGGAAGCAAACTTCAACTTCAAAACATGCAGCTGTGTTTGTTCTGCTGAAAAAGGGTATATCAACTGCAGTCAGAAGGGCAGTGCTTACTTTTATTTACTGGCATCATTGTTTATTATCTTAACTCCAAAAGCACTGTGCAGATGTGTAAAATGAATTAATTTCATTTGGAGAGTTATTTCCTAATGCAAGAGAAGAAGAAATCATGACTGATAGCTTGCTGTTCTCTGACCTGCCTTTTGACTGTAGTTTCATAGCTAAACAAAGAACTGTTCATCCAAAACACTCTCAACTGTCACTTTAGAGAACTTAAATAAGATTCATCCGTCCCTAAGTCCATGGAACAAAACAATAAAAGAAAGTGCTTTTCAAACCACTTGCAGAGACTCCTTTATCTCGGAAGTGATTGATTTAAGCTTTTGCTGTAATATTTAATTTGTGTCTTTGTAATGTGTATGAGTAGTCTGGCCAGCTCAGGTTCTTTCTATAGCCCCAACTTTGTAACATTTGCAGAATACATTTCTGCAGTTTGTAGGGATTTATTCAGGCAAGTACATCTAATTTCTGTGTCCTTCTTAGGGTAAGTGCTGCACAGAGTAAGATCCAGGTTAAAGATCCAGGCTGAACCAGAATAAATGGATTCTAATTGTTCTAGTTTGCATGACCTGCAGATGATTTTGTTCTTAAACAAGCTCATTCTTATTACCATTATTGTGCTATTGCCTTTTTTTTTTTCCTTTGAAATTTCTTATTGCTGCCAAGAAATAGAATAGATTTGTACTGATTATTGTCCTAGATTGATTTTTGCCTGGAAAAATCCAGGGAAGTTGGCATTCCCATTCCTCTTAATCTTGTCTTGGGCTGTTGATTACCATTACTCAGCAAGTCAGACTGGCAAAAGTAGGAGAGGGTCCCATCTGTTGTTTGAGGGAAAAGTGTTTGGAAGATGGAGACGTGGCTTTGTGAACACAAAAGCAGGGAGCCCAAAAGGTGAAATGATTCAGCTGTTGGTAAATGGAGGCTGTCTATCCAGTTTCCCATGCCTGCCTTGTCAGTGTAGGATTGTTAGCTGGATAATGGCAGATGTTTATGTGATACTGCATTTCCTCACTGCAGTAAGTTACAGTGACAACTGGTGTCAGTGGATACTGAGTTTGTGTTGTGAAATCCTGACTTGCACTGGGAGTCTTGTCTCAGGAGACCCAGATTATTTGCTCTAGTTTGTTGCATTGGCTGTACTGTTATTTACCCTGTGTATGTGTTCAGTTGTGTTTTCCTGTGTGACTCCTTTGAGTTAGATTGCTTTTTTTAGTTTTATTTTCTATCTTTGGCTTTGCTATAGGCCTGAAGGTGGCAATGGCCACATAACATCAAAATTCTGTGCCTCAATTTTCTCATGGGGAAATCAGGGAGGAGTACTTGCTTTCCTTGAAGAATGCTTTGAGAAAAGCTTAGTGGAAGAGCTGACTCTTGCTGATGTATTTTAGAGTTCTGCAGTGTGAATTGCACTGTGAATGATAGGTGACATTAGGCTGATCCTATTGACAAAATAACCAGGTACACATATTGATGGGTCAGTGTGTGTCCCTCAAGTCACAGAAGAACTTTTGTCTGTAGACCTGATTCTTTTGCAGGAAGAGTAAATAAAACAGCAGAAGATGGGTGGCTGAGCTAGGAGCATCTCTCAGGTGTCCCTGCATTTTGTAAATCCTGAGCTGTGGGCTCTCTGTGCTGGGTTCACTGAGAAGTTCAGGGCACTGTTCATTCAGTCTGTAAAAAGGCAAGTGCTTATCATTGTCTCAGTTCTGTGCTTAAAGGATCAGAAGACACAGCTGGAGAAAAGCTACTGTGGATCTCATGCTACTGAACACCAATTTATAGTGTCATTATGCTCAAGTTGATTATGTGCTTTGGAGGAGCAAGAGCAAGGCAGATAATAAGATTTTATTCTTTTCGGTGTTTACATAGGTTTTAATGAGTGGGTTTTAATAGCAGCATTTAAATTTTATGTGTGTCTCCCTGCCATATTTATTTCTGAGGCGGTGTGCTGTACACCTGAGCTCACCCTTTTGTTATAGACTTCACAGCTACAGTGCTCTGCTGTTGTATGAGACTGAGCTGCTTTGAGTTTCAGTTTGCCTGGTCGTTACAGCTCATAGTTATGTAGCAAGTGGTACCTGTGTGTTATCTCTGAACAGACGTATGCTGTGTGATTTCTGTCTGTCTCAAAGGGAGGTTCATGTTTGAGTAATAACAGTCACATCTTTCATTTGTTTTCTCCTTGTAAAGAATAGCCTAGTCAAAATCAGAAAGTTCATAGAATTGTACCTGGGGTTTTTGCTTTTTGCCTTTTAAAGTATTTTCCTTTACACATTAACGTTACAAAATTGTCAATAAATATACTTGAAAAAGCCATTGCTATCTTTAAAATGGAATCACCAGTTGTTAATTGCCACACCTTTCTATGTGTGTGTACTTTTTTGTTAATTAAATGTTCAATGATCAGAAATCAGCACTACTCACGTTAGGAAACTTTTAAATTAGACACTGTGACAGTTTCAACAAACAAGGCACATGATAAAAGGCTATGAGCAGAAGTTGAATTGCTCCTTCATGAGTAACTTCCATTGGCTTCCCTTAACACAGGGTTCTTTAATGAACCGTAAACATTGGGCTGGTGATTAATGTAGAAGTGCTACAATATGAGTGAGTCCTGGGAACACTTATTTTGGAAAAAAGAAAAAAGAAAAGGAAATGGAAGAGAACAGCCAATTTCAGCTTCAGCATGCACAGTACACACTTCTTCCACAATGACTGCAAAAAATGAAGTGCCGAAGTGGACAGGTAGAGATGTAACGTGAGTTTACCAGCTTTTCAGAAACAGCAGAAATAAAAACATCTGGGGTGCTTGATTTGGAACAGAGGAATTAAAATAAACAAGAGAAAGAAACTGAAAAAGTCAGTCATGAGGGAGCTCTTCAAGATGTGGAGAAAGTTTGAAGCCCAGAGCACCTTCATAGCACCTGTCAGAGAAGACTTTGAAATAGCCTCCAAGTTTAAATCACTGAGAAATAGTGTGAATGTGAATACAAAATAAAAAAGTTAAATACAGTGACTTCAAACTAAGACATGCATAAGGGCTTGTTATAATTGTGTATAAGGTGAGCCAGAAATAACTGAAATATTTTCAAGGGTGGTGCTGAGTGCAAATTCATCTGTGTTCATTAGGAAAGTTGGTAGGATTCTTGCTCCCACTTTTACAGTGGTCATTAGAGGTCATCCTCATGAAGCACAGGCAAGGAAATCACAGAAGAACTGACAGAATGAAAGGCAATAAATCCTGAACCCCCTGTAATCTTCCTTTACTAAAGGGGATTGCCAGACTAGAGCTGAACTGTGCCTTTGTACTGGAGCACTGCTGCTGCTGTCTGTTCCTACAGCTGCCGTGTAAACATCTAGTGCCAGGTGATAAACAGCATCGAGGCAGTGGAGATGTTTATCTGGAGTTTACTGACAGTCTTGTTCACTGCTAAACAAGGATGTGAGGCACAAAACAGGCAAGCTCAATCCACTGCCTAGTGCTTTATATGATTAGACAGTTGCACTTCTTCATGTGATGGGGCTTCAAATCCCATTTGCTCTTCTGCCCTCCTGTATTATCAGAATTGTTGAGACCAAATCTATGAATGCATTTATAGTTATATCATAACCTTACCTGCTGTCACAGGAAGCTGCTACTGCTGCTGTTGTTATTGTTATTATTGCTGGTATTATGATTGTCATGTTTTGTTCCTGTGTTCAACAATCTGGCCCACTGAGTTTTGGCAGCCTGTCTGCTCATGCCGATATTACCCAGTCAAGTTTTCAAGGATGTAAAAGACTTTGCTAAATACAGTTTGATTATATAAATGTTCTTTTCTACCAGTTAACATAAAGCCACTTGTAGTGTAGCCTGTGAAACCATTTCAATGTACAGTTATGAATAAATACCTGACTGTGATGTTGAAGTGTAAATATTTCAAAGTAAGCCTAGTACTTAGGGTACACTCTTACTCATGTTATTACAACGTATTTGGTATGTCAGTAAAGAACTGATTTTTGAGGGTATTGCAACTTGTAGATGTACTGTTTTCTTGTCTAGTCTTTGCTGTTTTCAAGTAAGTATTATAATTCTCATTTTACAGTAGACTGAAGATGAACATGTGGGAATCTCAGAGCATTAACTACTGTGATAAAGGCTGATGAGAAGGTTGATACCAGTCCTCCATTACTATAATGAATATTGTCTTCAGTGCACTTACTTGTTTCCAACAGGGACCTCATCCTAGTGAGTAAGGAGATGAAAAAGGTTTTCAGAGTTTATAATGCACCCAGGTGAACATTAGAGGTGCGGTGTCATGGCATGATTAATGTGACAGCTGATCCTGTCTTACCAAAGCAGTGCCAGCTCTTTGTTGCATCGACTGTGACTCTGCTTTATCATCAGGCTTGATAATACTCTGCAGCAAAATTTGCTTGCCACAATAACACAGAAGCTTCAGAAAGGACGTGGTCCTGCAGATCAAAGCAGGCTGGTAATTGCACTTGTCTGTTCTGTGTTTACGTGTGTCAGCTCCAAATTACTTCCAGTCTTACATCTGAATGGCGTTTTTTTGCTGATTGTATCTGTGGCTTGACCTTGCTTTTATTTCCTGCAGACACATTTCCCTGGCCCTAGAAGTAATATTCCTTGATATCAACTGTTTTCTACCCAAGGTGAACTTGTAAGAGTCTGTCTTCCTATATTGTGTTTTTCATGTGCAGATATGCCCAGTTAATACCTGCTGGTGAATAATGTACAGGGAATTACACTTTAAAACTGCTTGTTTTCCTTTGAGTGACAGAGATGAAAATATGCTTCCCTGTTTTCTAACTGGCCAGAACACTTTGTCCAATTTCCTTTTCAAAAGAGAAGTAGTGTTTTAATCTAAGAGAAGATCATTTGCAAAAATACTTACTTTAAAAGGGACAGACATTTCATAATTTTTTTCAGTGACATGACACTAAGGTCAGTGAGAGACTTTTTCTGCTGGGCCTCTCAAACATCTTTCTCCTTTCTTTCAGGTAAATGGAGAGTAAATGTTTGATTTCTTCCTCATTTTATGTCTTTTTGCTGTTGCAGCTTGTGTGCTTTAAATTTCCTGCCACATGAATATTCTTTATCCTAATTTTTTTCATGGCTTCTTCGTAAAAAATTGTTTCCTAGTCCCATGTCCCTCTTCTGATGGATATAGGGAGTGTATTATGAATATTTGAAAGTAACTGTGGGACTTCAGTAAAGAGCCCATGTAGTGGTCAGAAAGCTCCAGGAAAAACTTCTCCAAATATTCTGTGCTGCCTGTACTAAAGGGTCCATCAGGAGTGCCTTCTCCTGGACAATGTTTAGCCAGATTGACTGCATGCTGTGTGTTCACTCATGGGAGACAAATCAGGAAGATTACTGCTTGCTGCAGACATTTGGAATTTTATGGTGAAGAGCATTCTTGTGCTACAGAACAGTCATGTTAATTTTTTCCATCTATATGAAAAGAGGGCAACCAGAGGATCAAGCCCAGCCTGGGTTTATGAAAGGCAGATCCTGCTTGAACAGCCTGAATTCTGTCTGTGCCCAGGTGACCACCCCAGTGCTCAAGGGGAGGCTGTGGATGTTGTCTGCCTGGAGTTTCAAAACGCCCTTGAGGATTCCCAGAGCGATTTTGTGGCTGCTCTGATGCTGGGCTGAGTCCTGATGGGCAGGCCCAGGGAGTGCTGTGGATGGAGCTGCACCCAGCTGAGGCTGGCACCAGTGCTGCTCCCCAGGGCTGGCTGTTGGTTGTTGATCACCTTCAGTGGTGATCTGGACAAGGGCATCCAGGCCACCCTCACACCTTTGGCAGATGACACCAAGCTGGGTGGCAGTGGTGATCTTCTGGACATCAGGAAGGCTCTGTAGAGGGATCTGCACAGGCTGCATCCATGGGCCGAGGCCAAGGGTGTGAGGTTCAGCCAGGCTGGATGTCAGGTCCTGCCCTTGGGACACAACAAGCCCCTGCAGCTCCAGGCTGGGCAGAGGGGCCAGAAGGCAGCAGGAAAGGCCCTGGGGGTGCTGGTGACAGAGGCTGAACATGAGCCCAGGTGTGTCCAGGGGGACAACAAAGCCATGGGCTATCACTGAAGGAGTTTAAAAAGTGTCTTACTTGAGTAGAAGGGGAACTTAGGGATGTGGATTAGTGGTAGGCTTGGTAGTGCTGATTGAATGTTTGGGCTTGATGATCTTAAAGGTGTTTTCCAAGTTAAACACTCTAGGTCTGCTTGATGTTATCTAGGACACTGCCAGCTGCAGTCTGAGCACTGATGTCCTCCCTCTTGTACTCTGTGGCTTGGAGGATTCCTGGTATTGCACAGAGACCCTAAGAAGGAGTTGTTTGCAATTCTGCTGGCAGTAGGCAGAGCAGAGGATTTCAATGGGGCTTTAACTCTTTAGATGACGGTTTATTAGTGTTTGAAGCTGGAGTTCTGACCGGGGTGTGACAATGTGACACAAACCTATTCACAAAGCTCCTCCCAGTAAAATTATTTGCAATGCAAATACGTGCTCGGATACTGAGTACTGTCTTTGCTCAGCGTGTGTTCGTGTCTGGTGACAAGCTCGTTGAGGAAAATGAGAAATGGCTGTAAACAAAGCAGGACTTTGAAGTTCATCTCCTGCCTCTAGGGTCACTAGGGGTAGCTGTTCTTCATCATTCCATTATGGAGAGCTACCTTAATCTCCTGGAGAATGTGGCAAAGAATCGTTAGCTGGCATGGCACAGATAACAGGCATCACTGTACTTCTGGGGCCATGTCATGTGAAGTACACATTCATGAGAGACTCAGTAATTGATGACAAGTTGTAGTTTTCAAAAGCGTTTGACTTAGTTGGCTTTTATTTAAGGTATAAAGAATAAAAGGGACAGAATCTAAACACAGTCTTGAGCAGAATCTGCAAATGTTTATAGGCTTTGTATTGTTAAACCAGAGTGGGACTTAAATGTTCTTTAGCAAAGCGTTCTGTAGTCTGCAGATAGGAAATGTATTTTATAAAACTCGCTGATCTTGATTTGTCATTGAATCAAGTTGTCTTCATTGAGCCTTAGGTGAATGAGACTCTTGTTAGCAAAACATAGTAAGAAAGGTCTGAATTTTGTCCTGGCATGTGTCCAGAAACTGAAGAGCTTTTTAGAGTGTGTTAGAAATGTGGTGAATAGTCTCAAAACTTGTGGTGGTGAATTCTTCATGAGGTCACAGATGGTACTTAGCATCCTTTGTAGGTGCAGCTTTCAGAGTTTCAGCTTCTGTGCTGGCTCCTGTCACTTTACAGTACACAGTGCTAAGGGGGGGAGTTAAATTAGAAGCATTTTTCTGTTTAGCAACATTTCCTATTAATTTAAATACAAATTCCAGGAGTAGTGCCAGTGTTGTTTGTGCTCTAAATCGGTGCATGTTGTGCACACATATAATTTAGGGTATTTGTCTGGCTTGTTAATCAGTGCATTGAATGAGAAATTTGTCTCATTTAAGCATGGATTAAAAATTGGATCAGTCTTTTCTTACACTTTACCTGTTGAAACAGGTAAATATATCATTACGCAGTAAGGAGCATGACCTGTATTTTGTGGAAGCTGTTGTAGTGGGTGGGAGTCACAGGATACTAATTGCTAATGAGAGAGGAGTAACTACTGCTAACTGTAGAGTATGCTCACTGCTTCTGTAACAGCAGAAACATACTTTTAACAAAGATTTTGTTTCTTGAACTTCAGGTTTTTTTCCAAAAGATTGGAGAAAAACTGCTTGATAAAGCCCCGCTTTGCAAGTCCACTGCTCTCTAGTAAGTCAACAAGTAAACCCATTGACAATTACAGATATTGTCTTCAGAGTTCCTTTCTGAGATGCCGTTCTCTTGTCTGGCTCATTCCTGCTCAACTCTTCTTTTTCCATTATTAAACTTACTCCCGAGGTGGGAAGCTGTTTATTTTCTGCCTCAGCCGGTCAGTGCCTTCATTTTATGGCAGTGTCTCTTCATAGTAGGCTTAAAATGGACAAGGCACTTGCTTCTCAGTGATGATGTGCTTTTTAATTCGTATTTGTCCTTTGTAAGTTCAGAAATGGCAGTGCTCTATGAAACAACCTGTGAAATTTAAAGTTAGCAAGAGCTGACAGTTTCTGTCATTATCTGCCCCAAGCTGAATGTTCATTGATGCTGGAATTGACTTGCTTGATTTTTGTTTCATCACTGATTTCCGTTGTATGTCATGTAGAGCCCCTGAGTATGCTTCTCTTTGATATTTCAATTTTATATGAAAATGAAAGCAAAGTGTTGTTTGTACTGCTTAGAAGCTTGTTCTTATTTTCTTTTTTTTTAGCTTTATCAGCGAAGTTGTGTACTGCGTATTGAGGTTTACCAGCTCTTTCTACTAATGCATTGAACCTTTCAGTGTCGTCTTGGTTTTATTTAGGCCGAGGTTACAGGTAGAATTTGAGTGTATTTATCTTTCAAAATGATATTGGATAGCGTTATGTTGGATCACTTTTTAGTGGATGAAATTTGTTAAAAGCATAGCACTTACTTGTATACTGCACATTTCTCAGCCTTGTGATTGCTACCAAAGTACTTTTAAACTGTTCAGAATGCAAAATTAAAAGTGCTACATTTTCAGTAAATGCCATACTTCATATATAGTGTGATAAATAGTTAAAGATATTTTATATAACATGGTATCTTTATCTTTTTATCACATGAGGACTAAGTGGATATTACAGTGTATTTCCTTCCGCCTATCTGATCTCCCCATGCACATAATTTCTGCTGGTACTCGGGTAGTGTCGGCTGTTTGCTGCAAAAGCAAAAGTAGCCACAAAGTGAATGGAGCTAGAAACATCTTTTTTGAGCTTCTGCAGAGTATGTATGCACTCATGTGTTCTAAACAAAACCTTCACTTTTAAGTTTTTGCAGACACTACAGTAACCTTCCTTCCTCTCAAAATTTCTTGAAACAATCCGAGTAAGAATACCCAGAGGCTCCCAGTACACATTGCCCATACATTGTCAGGGACTTCTCAGAGCACTGCTGTTGTGCTGCTTATGGTGGATTGAACTGACACGTTTTAAAAGTTGGTTTGTCTTGGTCCCTATGGCTTCTATCTACCAGTATTGCTTAAAATTTTACTAATTTAAGAGAGACAATATTGGGGTTTTTTTTACATGGTTGCAAGTGCAGTGGGATTACCATGATGGTTTAGTGAAAGCACATTCTGTTGGACATCTGTCAGCCTTTTGTTTTGGCTTGGCCAGTGTGGGGTACATTAAGTGATCTGTATGACTACATATTTTACAACACAAAGTTCCTTTGTCCTTTTCCTCAGGGTGGTGTAAATCAGACATAGCTCCAGTGCCCTGCAGCTCTGGCTGCTGTTCTCCTCTCCTGATCACTCTGGGCACAAGTAGTTGTGCTGAGAGGTTTGATGGAACTCCCCCCAAGCCAGAGAATCTTTTAGCTGGCACCTGCTCTGCTAACACAGGCTTAATGCCTTCAGGGAAGAGAAATCCTGGGCAGGGATCATGGCATATCCAGTTATTGGCATCTTCTGGCTTCAGTGCCGTGGTTCTCTGTGGCTTTGTTTAACTATCAGAGCTCCCTTGGGTGGTGTGTGAGGAGCCAGGTGTTTCTGAGCCTGGATTAGCTGAAGGCCCGCCTGTCTGGAAGCACTGAGGCTCCTCTCAGCCAAGTTGCCATGCTCAGCATGGCTGAGTGTTGCACCAAGATGGATCAGCCTTCAGCTCTGTGGCTGTCGGGCCTGAGCGGTGGCTGTGCTTCCTTCAGCTCAGCTCCTTGGCTTTAGGCTATGCTGATGTAGCAAAACGTGTGTTATATTTAATTTGCTGTTGTTATGGATGAGTGTAGAAGTGTATCAGTAACCTTAAAAAGCCACGAGCTGGGATTTGATAGTCTTGAGCAAGCAAAACTAAGCCCTGGTTCTGCAAACTCATTTCAGTTCCAAGTATCCTTCTCTCTCACGCCTTCTGAGTAGGAAACAACTCTTCCATAATTCATAATTTAATTTCTTTTTTGTAATTACAGAAGAAACCTTGCCTGGAATATTTACTTTGCCTTTTCTGCTTAGCTTTCCCATTCTCATTCTTTTATGGTTTTGATTTTGCTCTTATTAGCATTCTTTGCAGACATAGTGTCACATCAGCTTCGTGCCTTAAGTAGTATGGTTTAATACAGCATCTATTTTCTCTTAGGCTATAAGCACAATCTGATATAAAGCCTTTTCATGTACAATTGCTCTTACAATTTCTTGGATCCCATTAATGTGATTTTGTTCAATAATTATTTTTATTTGTTTCTAATGTATAATATTGTCATGCGATGGAAGAGGTACTTTGTCTACTTTGGAAGACATACTGTTAACTGAAAATGAGCATATGGTACCCCTAAGTATCCCTGAAAAGCAGATGTTTAAATGTATACTTTCCATGTGAAAAGTTTAGTAAGTTTATAAAGGAGGTTTCCAGCCTTTGGTTTTAGGCAATGTTTGTTGTGGCAGTCTGAAAGCATGGCACCCTGAAGTCTGCTACATATAGCAAGTGCATTTGAAAGTGTCTTTATTTACATATAAAAGATGATGTCAAATTGAAGTCACACTTTCAGCACTGGGCTTTTTAATGTGTTTTATACTTTTGTAAATGATTGATCTTTGAAGTGATTCCACTTTTTTCTCTCCCGCAAACAGTCATGCAATTCTCCTTGTGATTTTAGAATAGGGAGGTCAGGATATCTTTTGGTGGAATAGAAGGGGGGAGGGGTTTACAGAAGAGGGCTTCCATTCTGCTGTACTGTTCTTAGTATGATAGCAAGTATTTTATTCACAAAGTCTGAAGTAAAATAAATACATCTAGTAAGTATCCCACTATCTTCATTCTCAGAAGCATGCTGCCAATTTTACTATATGCTAAAGTCTCTTTTCATGAAACTTATTAATAGTGTTTATGTATCAAATTAATATAAAATTGTCTTTTCTTTGATTTGGAATGCTTAAACATGGCTCTCAAATGTGGTAAATTGAGAGGTTTGTACACTTGCTGTTTTGAGCCTCCCATCAGATCAGCCTGCAGTTTTGGCAGCTCTTTCAGTCCAAAGAGGGTTTATAATGTAACCTAAATACAGTCTAACATATTCATCTGTATTTCTTTCTGCATATGTATGCGTGAGGATTGCGATGTGTTTGAAGAATGTCTCAGTGTGTGACGAAATGCACAGACGCACGTACAGCAATACAGCAGCTCCTGCAGCAGCAGGGAATGGTGAAACCAAGAGTGTTCCCTCCCCACACGGACAGGGTTCCCTCCCTACATGGACAGGGTTCCCTCCCCACACGGACAGGGTTCCCTCCCCACACGGACAGGGTTCCCTCCCCACACGGACAGGGTTCCCTCCCCCCCCCCCCCCACGTGTTTCCTCCCACACAGGACAGCATTCCAATCCACACACGGACAGTGTTCCCTCCCCACACGGACAGTGTTCTCCTGCCCCACACGCGTGACAGTGTCCCTCCCCACACAGACAGCATTCCATCCAACAACGGACAGTGTTCCATCCCAACCGGACCACAGGTTCCACCCCCACACGGACAGTGTTTCCCTCACAACACGGCCAGTGTCCCTCATCACATCGGAACAGTGTTCCTCCCACAACCACGGGACAGTGTCCCTCAACTACCAGGGACAGTGATTCCCTCCACACAGGAAGGTCCCTACCACACGAAAGCGTTCATCCCCACACTGAACCAGCATTCCATCCCCACATGACAGATTCCCTCCACCACACAGACAGCATTCTATCCAACACACGGAACAGTGTTCCCTCCCTACCATGGAACAGCGGTTTTTTTGGTGTTTTTTTTACACGCCCCCCCCACCAACGGACAGTTGTTCCACCTCCCACACGGACAGTGTTCCCTCCCCACACGGACAGGTTCAATCCCCACACGACAGTGTTCCTACCCACACTGACAGTGTTCCCCCCCCACCGGACAGTGTTCCCTTCACCTACAAGGACAGTGTTCCTCCCCACACAGACAGTGTCCCTCCCCACACGGACAGAGTTCCCTCACCACACTGACAGCATTCCATCACCACACTGACAGCATTCCATCCACACACAGACAGCATTCTATCCCCACACGGACATGTTCCTCCCACACAGACAGCATTTCCATCCCCACAACGACAGTGTTACCACACAGACAGCATCCTACCACACAGACCAGCATTTACACACACACCAACAGCACAGTGTTCCCTACACACAACAGACAGCCTATTCCTCCCCACACAGACAGTGTCCCCACACTGACAGATTCCAGCCCCACAATGACAGCATTCCATCCCCACACTTGACAGCATTTCCATCCCACACTGACAAGCATTCCAATCCCACACCGACAGTGTTCCCCACACACGGCCGTGGACACGGCAGCGCACCGATACATGGGCAAGTGCAAGTCTTGGCTGGCAGGCCGTTGCGGGTCAGTGAGTCGCTCCGTCTCCTGTAAGTAACTTGTTCGTGCCTGAACAGCTCGGGACCAGTCCTGTAGCCAAGATCCTAGGGTTAAGTTTTGAAGTTTATTCACGTAGGGTGGAGGTGAAAAAGAGCCCAGCTCGGGGGTTAGTCAGGGGGGGAGCAGGCTAGAGAAAACGGAGCAGCAGGAGAGAGCCACAAGGCAAGAGGAGAGTAAGAGCCGGCGAGTAAGAGGGTAAGAGTAAGAGAAGAGGGCCAAAGAGCAAAGAGAGCTAAAAGACGAAGAGATGACAAAAGAGAAGAGGCTAAATCCCCCGCAGAACCGAGGCAAAAAGAGAGCGAGCTCTCCTTTTTCAATGACTTATATACTTTCTGTATTGACATTCGCTTTTCGCATCAACCAATCTAGTATTGATACAATTTTACATTTACATACAGCCGCCGACGCGAATCACACACGCGACACTAGTGTGTGTGTGTATACTTTCTAATCTCTAAATTTTACAGGGTCCCTTCCTGGCAAGCCAGGGAAGGAAGGGTCTGTTCTGGTGTTGGGCGTCGTTATTAAATCACATTTCTTAACAATAGCAGAAAGCACTTGGTCAGCCAAAGCTTTTCTATAAACATTCAAACAAAACTCTGTTTTATACTTTAATTTCAATGTCTCTTCTAGTTCTTGCATTCGTAGCATCTTTAGATAAGTAGCTAACCCGACTTATAGGAACTTGCCTTTTCTCCTTCCCAGCACTCTCACCGCTTTCCGTGCCGGCTCGGTGGCCAGACGGTTTTTTGTGCCCATGGCCCTGGGGAGCGGCTCGGATGCGTGCCGAGCGAGTGGAGCCTGTCAAACTTGTGCGGCAGCGGCTTTCCTGGACCAGCCGAGCTCTAACAGAGCCTCTCTGCCTCTGGGGCCATGCGGGCCACCTCTGCTCCACTGGCAATGCATGAACTGCCCCCCCCCCCGCGGCCCTGGGAAGGACACAGGGGGTGGATTTTGGAGGGTGGCACGTCATCGGGCAATTACATGGGAAACCTTCCAAACCGTCTGCCACAATAGATCAAAGCGGTAACTGGCTGCACCTCACGAACAAACACAAGCACTTGCAAGACTAAAGGAGGCTTCCTCAGAGTAAACTGTTCTCACAGATGCAGGGCGGTGTGCTTCGCCTCTGAGCGGCCCCTTTGTGTTTCTGGTGAAAGGAGCCGTGAGACGTGACTGCAAGTGTTTGGCAGCTGATCCCACACCGTGGGGACGAGTGGGAGCCAGTCCACAGCACGCACTCGGACTTACTAAGGAAAGCCTTAAGCTCTTACAACACGGGCTACAGAACTTCACACTCCCAGGGGATGAACCAGCAGATCTTTTCAACCTTGGATTACAGGCCACACACCCCCCACCCCCCACCCCCTGATATGTCTTTAATATAAGGTAGATTGTAGATGCATGTATATAGAAAGGCCAACTATTAAAGGTTTGATTTCAGTCTAACAACTAGGGAACCATATATATGAAGATCCTTACTTGAACCTTTGCTTTCTATATCTTCTGACTGTATTTTTAACATTCTCAAACTTCCATTGACTTAGTAGTACACATTTACAGGCAGGAACAGATACAGCATTAGATTTCAGCCAGCGCGTTTTATATTTTATTTCATTGAAGTTGAAGGATTTAGGATAAATCTTAAAGGAAAAAGGCCTTTGAGCTCTATTGAAATATTTTTTGCATTACCAGAATAATCCTAAGACTTTTCTACTGATGATGTTCTAGTTGTGTCTTTCTTTTCTTGTGTGTTATTCCATGGAGTGATGACAATTATATGAAAATTAGGTGTCATTATAATAAGTTAATTCCTTGAAGTTGGAAGATGTGAAATAGTTAAAAAAATTTAAACATTTTGCATTTTTTAATTACGCCCAAAAAAATTCTGCACGCACAACGTTAAGGTAAAAGTCCTGCAGAAAAGAACTTACAGAAAAAGTATGAATGCAATGTATATTTGGGTTTTTTCTGTCCCGATAAAAAATAAATAGGGAAAAGGCCCGGGAATTTCTGCAGAGGGACTGCCAGAGAATTGCCCTGAATAGACAGAGCTCTCGTATCTCTATGCTAGGACGCAGCTGCATGATCCCAGCCCTGCAGGAACTGTATTTTTCAGTTGTCTCCCCTGCATCCTATCACGTAGGTAGACCTCACCCCCCCCCCCCGCCCATGTTCCATTTGGGAGATAGAATACTTTCAATCACAATATTGGGGCTGTTTTCTCTCTTGTAGCACAGGAGCCCAGGATCTTCAAGATTGTGCTGTGAGTATAATCCAAGGGCCCATAATGCACTGAGCAGCGCCACCACACTTCTCCAAATCATCTTCGAGTAAATGGCTCTGCCTCTCTGGCAAGTCCTCTGTAAAAGCATCATTCAAGTGCCTCTTCTACCAACTCTTTTGTGTTAATTCACCTCACAAGCGCGCTAACAACAGAAACTTTCTGAAGTAGGGTAGCGTCTTCTCTTTTTAAGACTAACAATAGAGAATTTTACACAGTAACAGTTGATGTTTGAAACGTTTAGTCACCCACTTCTAGGAATCCCCCCCTGGAGCGTTTCATTGGTCACTGTAAAGGGGATATGGTTTGTTCAGGACATGGTTGAATTCACCCAGTGAGGTGATGGCAGCACGTCCCATTTGCTGTGATGGTCCCGAACCTACCCTGCTCATCCCTCTGCCCTGAGGTTCTTGACAGGCTGCACAAGTGCCAAAAGGGACTCACAGATGGGCTGCACTGTGCGACACAGATCTGCACAGTGACTCAGCTGACGGAGTTGTAAATTGAGAACATCCAACTTTAGTCCTCTCCCCAAAGCTGGACCTTCATTCACTGCGCCTGTGACAGTGCCTCCAGGCCTCCTAGATTCACATACTGCATCACAGTGTGGTGTTAAATTAAATTTAATAACTGGAATTCGAAAGGGAT
>CM031862.1:34668831-34699746 GCA_018697195.1 Certhia americana
TTCCATCCGCCACACTGATCAGCATTCCTCCCCCACAGACAGCATTCTATCCCCACACGGACGTGTTTCCTCCCTACATGGACAATTCGTGATCGCCGCCCCACACGGAGCAGTGTTCCCTCCCCTAACGGAAGTGTTCGCCTCCTCGCACACGGACAAGTGTTCCCTCCCACCGGACAGTGTTCCCTCCCCACACTGACAGTGTTCGCCTCCCCACACGGACAGTGTTTTCCCTCCCTACAAGACATGTTCGCCTCCCCACACAACGTGTTTCCCTCCCCACACGGACACGTTCCCTCCCCACACTGACAGCATTCCATCCCCCACACGGACAGCTCCATCCGCCACACAGACAGCCTCCCCACTAAACTAAAAGAGAAGTCTAATAGTCTACGCGGATCATACAACCCGTCGTACTATTCTAAAATCTAATCCCCCACACGGACAATGTTCCCTCCCCACACAGACAGCATTCCATCCCCACACAGACAGTGTTTCCCACACACAGACAGCATTCCATCCCACGAGCAGACAGCATCCATCCCCACCAGGACTTGTTCCCTCCCCACACAGACATCATTCCAGGCCCCACCACAGACAGTGTTCCCCACACTGACAGCATTTCCATCCCCACACTGACACATTCCATCCCCACACTGACAGCATTCACCATCCCCACACTGACAGCATTCCCATCCCCACACAGCAGTGTCCCCACACGGCCCGGCCCGCGGCGTCGCATGCAGGCAGTGCCGTTTGGCTGGCAGGCCGTGCGGTGTTCTGAGCGCTCCTCCCTGTAAGTAACTGTTACGTGCCTGAACATCTGGGACAGTACTTGCCCAAGATCTCTATGGTTAAGTGTTTGAAGTTTATTACGTAGGGTGTGTTGCAAAGAGCCCGGCTCAGGGTTGCTCAGAGCAGGCTAGAGAACACAGGAGCAGGAGAGAGCACAAGGCAAGAGAGATTAAGAAGCAGGAGAGTACGAGGGTAAAGTAAGGAGAAGAGGCAAAGAGCAAAGAGATGCTAAAATCGAAGAGACACAAGAGAAGAGCAATAAAGAGAATAGGCAAAAAGAAGCGAGCTCTCTTTTACAATGACTTATATCACTTTCTGTATTTTATTCTGCTTTCTCATCAACCAATCTAGTATTGAATACAAATTTTCTACATTTACATACATCCTATTGGAATCACTACATTACCATGTTTTACTACTTTCTAATCTCTAAATTTTATCAGGGGTCCCTTCCTGGCAAGCCAGGGAAGAAGGGTCTGTTCTGGTTTGGGATGTCTGTTATTAAATCACATTCTTAACAAAGACAGAAAGACCTTTGGTCAGCCAAAGCTTTTCTATAAACATTCAAACAAACTCTACTTTAATTTCAATGTCTCTTCTAGTTCTTGCATTCGTAGCATCTTTAGATAAGTAGTCAGATTTATAGGACTTGCCTGTTTCTTCCTTCCCAGCACTCTCCCAGCTTTCCGTGCCGCTCGGTGCCAGCAGTGTGCCCATGGCCCTGGGAGCGCTCGGAGCGTGCCGAGCGAGTGGAGCCTGCAAAGCTGCTGGGCAGCGGCTTTCCTGGACCAGCCAGAGCCTCTAACAGAGTCCTCTCTGCCCTCTGGGGCTGCTGCGGGCCACCTGCAGCTCCACTGGCACTGCCATGAACTGCTGCGGCCCCTGGGAAGGACCAGGGGGTGGCTTTTGGCAGGGTGGCACTTCATCGGGAATTCCATGGGAAACCTCCAAACCGTCTGCCCACTAATAGATCAAAGCGGTAACTGGCTGCCCCTCCTAGAACAAACACAAGCACTTGCAAGACTAAAGGAGGCTTCCTCAGCAGTAAACTGTTCTCACAGCTGCAGTGGCGGTGTGCTTCGCCTCTGAGCTGCCCTTTGCTGTTTCTGGTGAAGGAGCCGTGCGAGTGACTGCAGTGTTGGCAGCTGATCCCACACCGTGGGGACGAGTGGGAGCCAGGTCCCACAGCAAGCACTCGGGACTTTTCCTAAGGAAGCCTTTCAGCTCTTACACACTGGGCTACAGAACGTGCCCACTCCCAGGGGATGCAAACAGCAGATCTTTTCCAACCTTGATTACAGGCCCACACAACCTGAATATTTCTTTAATATAAGTAGATTTTATATGCATTTATATAGAAATGCCAACTATAAATGTTTGAATTTTCATGTACATTACAACTAGGAAACTGTATATATGAAGATCCTACTTTAACCTTTTGCTTTTAATCTTCTGACTGTATTTTTAACATTCTCAAACTTCACATGAAATTTAGTAGTACACATTTACAGCAAGAACAGGATACTCATTAGATTTCAGCCAAGTGTTTAATTTATTTCATTGAAAGTTGAAGGATTTAGTATAAATCTTAAAGGAAAAAGGCCTTTGAGCTCTATAATATTTTTGCTTTACCCAGCATAACTCCTAATGACTTCTCTACTGATTATGTTCTAGTTGTGTCTTTTCTTTTCTTGCTGTGTTCTTCCATGGAGGTGATGACAATTATATGAAAATTTAGGTTCATTTATAATAATTTAATTCCTTGGCTAATTGGACATGTGAATAGTTAAAAAAATGAAACATGAAACTTTGCATTTTTAATTTAGACAAAAATTCTCTACAACGTTTAAGGTAAAAGTCCTGCAGAAAATGAACTTCCAGCACAACGTATGAATGCGATGTATATTTGGGTTTTTTCTGTGTAAAAAATAAATAGGGAAAAGGCCCAGGGAATTTCTGCAGAGGACTGCAGAGGAATTTGCCCTGAATAGCAGACTCTCCTGATCTCATGCAGGATTCTGCAGATCCCAGCCCTGCAGGAGACTGTAATTTTCAGTTGTCTTCCCTGCATGCCATCACGTAGAGCCTCCCTTGTTCCATTTGGGAGCTGCTACTTTCAACAAATTTGGGCTTTTTTCTCTCTTGTAGCACAGGAGCCCAGGATCTTCAAGCTTGTGCTGTGAGTCTAATCCAAGGGCCCAAGTAATGCACTGATTTCTCACTCTCCAAATCCATCTTCGGAGTAAATGGCTCTGCCTCTCTGGCAGTCCTCTGTAAAAGCATCATTCAAGTGCTCTTCTACCAATCTCTTTTGTGTTCATTCCCTCACAAGTGCTAACAACAGAAACTTTCTGAAGTAGGGTAGGTCTTCTCTAGCTAACAATAGAGAATTTTTAAGTAACAGTTGAGTGTTTGAAACGTTTAGTCACCCACTTCTAGGAATCCCCCCCTTGGAGCCGTTTCATTGTGTCACTGTAAATGGGATATGGTTTGTTCAGGAATGGTTGAATTCACCCAGTGAGGTGATGGCAGCAAGTCCCATTTGCTGTGATGGTCCCCGAACCTCCCCTGCTCCTCCCTCTGCCCTGATGGGTCTCTGTACAGGCTGCACAAGTGCCAAAGGGACTCACAGAGTGGGCTCACTGTGCACACAGCATCTGCACAGTGTTCAGCTGAAGGATTTGTAAATTTGAGAACTTAACTTAGTCCTCTCCCTCAAAGCTGGACTTTCATTCACTGCGCATGCTGAAGTGCCTCCCAGCCTCCTAGATTCACATACTGCATCATAGTGTGGTGTTAAATTAAATTAATTACTCTGGATTAGAAAGGGATTAACTAATGCAATTAATGCATAATTAGATGGAATTACATGTTTTGGTCTGTTTGGGGTTTCAGCATTTAACTTTTACCTAGAAGTACAGTTTTGAACATCCATGCATGTGTGTGTTATTTGAAATTACCAAGCTTTGCTTGGTTCAGAGCTGAAGTCTTGGATAAGTAGCTGTTTTCTAAGGCTTCTGTCCGTAGGCCAAGTTCTGTGATGGGTCCACACATATTTATCTCAAGCTGCTTCCTTGTGGGACGCTCCACAGAAATGTTAAAGTTATGTGGGAGTAAAAATCAGGGAAATCAATCTTCATTACCCATCCAGTGTGATATGAAAGTGTGCTTGCTTTTCTGTTAGAAGAAGTATCACAGCATGTCTGTTCTGAGTGATCATGAACAGTAGCATGGAGAGTTCCCCAGAGTAATGAGTGTGTCAGCATAGCAAACTTGTTAGTTTTCCTGTTCTATCTTCCTGATCTCTCCATGGTACTCTTTGATACAGTGGAAGTGCAAGGAGAAAGCATGAGGGGTACTGGATGGCATGGAATGGTTATGAGGACTTGGAAGGTTTTTTTTTAGAAATACAATTTTGTAGTCACCCTATATATATATATTACATGCATATGTATTTATAGTGTTGTTTGATTTGAGTGCTGTTGCACTCCTCTTAAGTCTACAGGAATCTATTTGTGTAGCACATTGTGCATTCAAATACCACCTCAAAAGCCACAGTAAGCTTATGTTTGATTCCTTGAAACAAGCAGGATGTGCCTTTGCTGTGCCACTTTGGAACCTGCACTAACTCAGTCTGTCCCTAGGTATGACAGAATGTGAGTGGCTTGGTGCTGGACATTTTTCCCTATTTATGGCTGCTGTTTAAGACCATAAATTTCAGGTTTAGAGTACAGTTAAGACTTTTAAGCAATCTGGATGAGAAAGACAGTCTCAGCAACTCTACTATATTTTATTTTGAATTTTCTTCTCCCTCCATCCCCTTCCTCTTTCTCATTGCAGCATATAATCTCCAAGCAATTTATATGATAGTTCATCATTGAAAAGTCTTATGCTGCTGCTGTAGAATGAGATTTTCTCTAACTAATTTTCTATTTTCCTGCTGTAAAACTGCCAGAACACTTTGGTGAAAGGTAGATGGATATTCAATTAAAAACTTCCGTACTAGAAACTTAGAAAATTGCTTCTTAGTAAAAGGCAGATTAACCTCAAGTATACTTCTTACTGTCAGTGCAACAGTATTGCTCTATTTCTACTTATGCTTGCCTTTCCTTCCTGCATCATCTGTGAATGACAATAACATCTGATTAAAAGAAATTTAATGTTGTTTTTACTCCCTGCTGATTCCTCCAATAGGCCTGGAGTTGAAATACAAACCAAAATAAAGTACTACTGGCCTTTAAGGTTTCTCTGTCAAGTTGTAGGACTGTCACATTTCAGCTGTGAAGTGCCTGTGGTGTTTGGTTTTTGCACTTGTAGTAGTAAGTGATGGCTGTTAGTAAGTGATGGTTGTGTTTGCTCTGCAGCACGTTGGTTATGACACGCGCACTTCCTGGGACACTTCTCCCCAGGTAAGTACTAGAAAGTATGGGTGTTTCTTCAGGATCGCCTGGGAGTCATGCTGGACTTTTCTAATATTCCCAATGTGGAAAAAGTAGGATTAAAACTGATACAAGGAGATTTTTTTCTTATGTATTGGAAAGAAACAACAAAAATTTAGAATGGTAGGTTCCTCATCTTCTCTTATGACTGGATCCCAGTCACTTTCAAGATAATTTATTATCCCAGGGATAAAGATCCCAGCTCTGTCCTTTGAGACAACCTGGCCATCCTCCACACCTTCAGATGACTGTACCAATGTTTTGGAGAGTGGATTAAAACGTGCAATATTATGTATTTTGCAGCAACATAATTCTTTCTGAGATTTTAGGATTAATTTGGATCTGCAAATTTCAGTGTTTCTTCTAATAATGAAACGGTTATGCATTTTAAATTCTGGGTTTTTTGGCTGTTTGATGTGTGCTTATCTAGAATGAGATTTGAAATTTGTTTTGCAGTATTGCAAACTATATGTAACCAAATGCCAAAAAAGGGTTATGCTGAGAGGCTTTACATTCTAGGCTGTTCCTGCATATTGATTGGAAAAGGGTAATTGGCACAGGAAGGAGAGCTCTTAGTACTCCAGTTGTAGCAGAGGAGGTTGAGGTAATTAATTTCTTATGAGATACTTCACATCTCACAGCATTAGATCCATAGGGTGTATTCCATGAGGGCTTGAAGAGGAGGAAAATGACAATCTCATATTGAAGCTGTTGAGGAAAAAACCCTGTCTATAATGAGAAACTGTTCCACATGAAAGAGTCCTTATTTGCTCACTTGCATATGATTTTCCATACCCCTTTTGAAAAAATATGCTTACCTCTTTATCACAGAAATAGATTTTCTTGAGCTGAGTGTCTTTTAAAAAATCATTCTGGGGTAGGTTAGAGTGTTAGAGTAGGGAATCTGTGTCACTGAGTGGAGGTAGTGATTTTCAACTTAAAGTACTCGTGGGTTATTCATTTGTGTTTCCCTTATTAAGAAAGAAAGCTAATAAATGTACTTTTAAATTAATTTCCCTTTCCAGGCTTTTGATGTACAATAAAAATAGGCTTTGAAATGCTGTACGAAAAGGCCTGGGAGCTTTTACCTTTTCAAAGGAAAAATGTCAGAAATGTCAGGTTCTGCCTTAACTGCCTTGTCAGAGGATTCCTTGAATGAACTTCTGAAATGTCCATGTAAGAGATTTCTCAGGCAGGGAATGCTGTGCATATAATTGTTCATGCATCTAAATGGTTCCATGTTTCAGTGAGGTTGCTTGTACTCAAGGAATTATTCCTGTCCACTTCCAGGGTGGGGAACCAAGAGGTCTTCTAAACATTTTGTTTGAAAGTGTGAGACATACTTGAAAGAAGAACTGTAAACAGCCTGTTCACTCCTGAGTTCCATCCTGACCCACACTTGTCCACTGAGTTCTGCAGGTTTGGAGATCATTGTTTTGTTCTGGTGTGTTCAACCAGCCATGGCACCTCCAACAAGCAATCTTGGTTTTGGCTTGGACATTGCACTTTGAGGAACACGCTGAAAATCTGAAGGGTAAAATAATATTTCAATTAATGCTGCATTTAAGGGGAAAATCCCGGGGCCTAGTGATATCCAGAACTGGTACAAAGGAATACAAGGAGGTTCTGCCCCACGCTTGGCATTTCTCACATAGATTTTCTCACGTAGGTTTTGATTAGAATTCTCAGTGACTTTAGAAATCAGAAGAAGAACCATTTATAAATTCCATATCCAAAAAAGAGAAAAATCATTACATGTTACATGCTAAATTGTAACAACAGACATAAAACGCTTGGTGTCTCTACAGGGGCTGTGACTTTGCTGTAATGTCCTGCCTAAGTTGTGTGAGAGTTTGGTGTTTTATTGTTGTTTTTGGTTTTTTTTTAATTAAGGTGCAATGTACAGGGCCCTCTAATTGCTAAGTGTAGAGTTATTTTCAGTCAACACATAGGCTGAAACAGTCAGACATTTAATTAGAGCTCTGACATTTATTAAGTTACTGTAGTATTGATTGGTGTTTACCTTTTAGCTTGGCTTCTTTTTTTAATATTTCTGTAGAGAACTGATTTTGATAAATGTGCTAGTCTTTTGTTAACTGAAACTGTTCTTGGATACATTGAAGTGTACAAAAGCTGTTTATAACAGAGTCATGGAACAGCTGCTGGAGACCTTTGACAGAGGGCAGGTTTAGATCAGATACAGGGAAGAAATCCTTCCCTGGCAGGGTGGGCAGGCCCTGGCACAGGGTGCCCAGAGCAGCTGGGGCTGTCCCTGCATCCCTGGCAGTGCCCAAAGCCAGGTTGGACATTGGGGCTGGAGCAGCCTGGGACAGTGGGAGGGGTCCCTGCCCATGGCAGGAGGTGGGAATGAGATGGGCTTTAAAATCCCTTCCAACCCAAACCATTCTGTCACTGTGGCATAAACAAAGACAATCATGCTAGTAGGTTGGATGGTTTTTCTATTTATTCCTCCCAATGTGGCAGTTCTTCCACTCCCACATGTCACTCCCCTGACAGGGGTGGCCTTTTCCCAAGTCCTTGTTCAGTAAAAAGCCAAACTGCACTCTTGGTTGTTCTCACTCTCCAGGTTGTTTATTATTTTCTTACCAGCAATTTCTGCATCCCAGGCTTTACACCAGCTTGGCCTGAGGGAGAAAAGGCCCCAAAAAGCCTCCAACACACAGAATCAAGGTTCTCTTAAAAGACAATTCACCCAATTCTCTCCACGAACAGACATTATTTCTACTTTTCTACCAGTAACTAACTAAATCTCTCTTCACATAACACTACACTGTGGCAAATTGTGCCCAATGTTCCTGTGTCCCCAACACTGCAGAATGTGCAGGAGATGGAGAAGGAGGAAGAAGCCTGAAACCCACAAGGATCCTCCAGCTTGTCTTCATCTCCTTACCATACTAACAAACCCAACAATCTGAATTTCTCCCCCTGTGATAAATTCCGTATTATGCTACTATCTAATTGACATTCTGGAAAGTTCTCTTTCATCCCAAAGCCTAGGACGCCCTTTCCATGGACAAAGTTAAAAGTAGGATTTGTCAGAGGGTTTGGATCCTTCAAAACGTGTAGAGAAATATTCTCTGCATTCTGGGTTCCAACACCCACGATTGTGCAATGACCATTTGGGAACAGACACATCCCACGAAACAAAACACGCGCGTAATTTCTTCTGGCCACAGACCTTTAAATATGGGAGTGTTAGCATAAGTACTAGAGGAGATTAATTAGATGATCACTTAAGTAGTTCTGCCCATATCTTCCTTTCAATCAGTGCAGCTATCAGGTAAGCATTGGTGGGCCTTCAGGAGTATCAACAAAGTGAAGTTCAAACCCTTCTCAGAGTATCTATATAGTCCTTTGTTTAAGATCAACTCGACAAAGCCTGGAGCTTATGGAATCCCTGCAGTCTTTGTTGCTGCTGGTAACTGTTGGCAGGTAACAGAGAAGCTCTGCTGGAGTCTTGCCCCTGCCAGGACTGTGTGTGTGTCAGGGTTTGCACCTGGGTACCTTGGGGTGCAGGAGGGCCTGGAGTGTCCAGGCAGGTCACCAGCTGCTATGAATGAACCCCATCAGAACCAGTGGGGATGTGGCTGTGTGTTTCAGCTCTGAATCTGCCCATATGTCTGGTGTAAATGGAAATCCAGCAGGAAAGATTTTCTGCACATGTGCTTTTTGAGACATTCAACTTATGTTATTTGCCAGTGTGTGAAATAGATGGGCTTGTATTATTTGCAGTAGCCAGCATTTATCTTCAGGCTATCCTGTGTTAATTAAAAATACTTATGTTCACTCAGTGGAATATTAATAACACTGTGACTTTGTGCTTGTAAAATGTTTCAAATATTAAAAATGTATTGAAATAGGAAATGGATATTGCTTTTAGGATCTTCATAAGGGAGCCATATAGCAGTTATTACATATATTTTATAGAAGAAAAATAGTAGGTGAGTGTAAGGTAACTGAAAGGCTCAACTGCCTGATTTTTAAAATCCAGACCCAGAATAATGTGCATCATTTTCCTAATTCGGTCACTGTACAAGAAGGAACTATTTCAGAATAGCTAGTTTGTTTTGAAGTACAGCAGTCACGAGAAGGATTTAATTGGCAAGCAGATGCAAGGTATTTCAACTCCAGACGTGTGGGTTCCATCACTGGAGAGTGAAACGGCTGCACTCCACTGGGTGTGGAGGTGTTCAGGTCACCTTTGGCTTCACTGTGTCAGCATTTCAGCAGACTCCCTTCAAACAGTACATCTGCTCTCTTTGGTTATTCAGGAGTGCAATCATCTGGCATAGGGCTCGGGCTGTTAGTGTCCCATCCGGGGTGGAGGGCTGCAGGGAATGCACAATCACAGGAGCACTTCACATCCCAAGGAGCTTGGGGCCTATGGACCTTGCCTGCAGGAGCAGGAGGAGGCAACTTGGGGCCACTGCTGTTTGCACTGTTCCCACAGGAGACTTTGTGTCTGACTGGAAAGGACCATTGAGAAGTTCCTAAGTCTTTAAGTAGGATTTCTCCAAACAGTACTGTGGGGTCTTTGATGTTTAAATTTCATTGGGGAAGAATGAGAGCCTGCAGGTACGAGATTATGTGCAGTCTGGACTTGTCCATATTCTACAGCCTGAAGCTGCATTTACAGAGCGTTTGTAGTGTATTTATTTCTTAGGGAAAACATGAGGTGAAGAATAACTTAATTTATAGTCAGATTTCCTTTCTAGACATTGACTATTACATTAAGAATTTGAAAATAAAGTATTTTTAACTTGTTCGCTGTTGAGTATTTTATGCCACTTGCTGCCTGAGGTTATTTCATAGTCACTGCTGCAAAGATTTAGGTTAGCTTAGAGCCAGTCGTATCATTACTGCCCACTTTTGAAGTTACAGGTTACCAGAGAATTTGAAAAATATCCCAATATTTTACACTGATTTTGTCTTTGTAGAAAAATGGGCTTTAAATATCAAGCTTTCAAAGGATGTGCCAGTGCATTTTCATAGCCTGAAAATGCACAGGCATAAGCTGAATTGTATCCACAGAGTTTTTCTTGGCCCTGTTTACCTGGCACTTCAGAAGGGATCATTTTGTTGCCAAGGTTGACAAAGCTTGCAAAGCATCATAGATGAGTCATTACTTACTTTGTTTCTTGTGCCAGCCTTGGTACAAGAGTTGATGGCATTGCTGTGGAAGAAAAGTGAGTATCCACCTCCAGGGATTCCTTGAAGGTTTTAAGGTGAAGTTCAGACCTTTCTCCAAGACCTGGTTTTGATCATCTGTTCCCTGCAAAGACTATAGGCAGTCTCAGACATAGAAGATCATAGGAGAGTTTCTAAATCTCCCTGAAAATACAAGCTCAATTTTCAAAGTAGTTTTTCCTTTCAGTTGGTAGAGAATGTGCTAATAATTTCAAGGCATTTATCACATCAAACATTCAATTTTATTGTAAGAGTTCTTTTCTTACCACCTCTAGTCTTTGTTTTAATGCTAAGCATATTGTCCTTTTCACAGGTTTCTTTAATAAGGAAATAACTCTGAATGATACATAGATAGCAAGCTTATACTCCTGAGTGCCTACCAAGATATTACTATTTTCATATTAACTTTAATGTTATTTATAAATTGAGACAGTCAGGTTCATAATAGAGACTTCCTGGTGTTTGGTAAATGCAGTCCAAATACTGTGGTCAGTTTACACAGCTATTGCTCAGCATTTAGGAGGGTCTGGTTCTTTGTGCTGTAAATGTCATGTGTGCTGACTTTGTGTAAAGCACCACTATGTGGGTCTTTCCTTTAAACCAGGGCAGTCCAGGAGTGAGCAATCATGGCAAACAAAGTACGTCAGACATTTTGGATTTTATGTAGTTTCTGTACTAACAGGAAAAAGAAATTCAAACCAGCTAGTAGGCACAGAATAATTCTGGTAATATTGTAGGGAAAAAATGCTGAGCAGTCCAGTGAAATGCGAAGTACACTTTTCAAACAGGTAACGATGATAGAGGCACTTTGCTTATAGGTGGAGATAAAAGAATTAAAATTGCTTAGAAAGTAAAACTGATTCTCTTCAGGCCTCTCAAATATCTCAAGAACTCAATTTTCTGGATGCTGAGGGTAAGTGTGCTGTGGAATGAAGAGATTGCCATTTCATGGACGTTGTTTGCATTGCAACATCTTGGACATTTTGAAACTCACATCATCTGTTTTACAGAAGGGAAATAATGAACACTGCAGACAAAAGCATAACCAAACTACATTGTGGACACCTGAATTTATACATTGTGTGTAGAGAGAGAACATTATTTTTCACATGAATAGGATATTAATGGATTGCCATAAATATTATTGTTATTATTACTATTATTAATCACCATCATCATCACCTTGTCACTATCATCATAATTCTGTTCATGTTGTTGACTACACTGAGAGTATTACAGCAGTTCAGAAGTTAAGAAATGTTTATTTTGTTCCTGTATACTGCTTTTAAGGCATGTGCTTTGTTTCAGCAAATTATGCTGAATCACTAATTGGCATTCTGTGAATATTGTGGTACTGGCTCTCAAAGTGTAAGAAAAACTTGAAAAATCCTTCAGCATATGTGATTTTCCCAGTGCTCTGATGCACTGAGGACACAAAGAATGTGCTTGCTGGGGGAATCAGGAACCAGACAGACACTGATTGTTTTCTGTCCCCTGATTGCAGACTGACAAGGCAGAGAGGAGCAATGCCTTGAATGTTGCCATAGACGGTATGTGCAGGAAGACCAGAGACCTCCGCAGACAGGTGAGCACCTGGGCAAAGGAAGGGTGGCAAAAGGGCTTGAGGGATTCTTTTCCAGTTTACTATTTTCACTTTATGCATTTTGAACATCACATCTTTTTCCACAATAAAAATGTATTCAAGACAATGGTACCATTCCACAGAATATTTACATACCGGTTTTCAAAACTCTGTGAGAAAACCCTGCCCAGTGATACTGGCTGAAGATATATCTGTACTTAGGCATGTCAAAATATATTTGCTGTAGGTATGTATTGGTAATGTACTCTGGCCATCAAGATTTGTTTAATTTTCAGTAAGCTGCAGTTATTACTGGTTTTTGGAACAGACAGCTTGAAGGAATGAATTACTGAGTCACTATGTGTGGGTCTTTACAGTTGTGAGAACTCTTAGCACACAAGAAGGTCCTTGGAAGGCCCAGTCCACAGTCTGTCCCCCCATTTTACATCCCAGTGTCCCAAAACTAATGTGAGACAGGGACCACACCTTCAGTGAAGGCCAGAAGGTTAGCAGGAGATATCAGATGTGTTTACACACTTTCTCTGCAATAAATATCTGTGAGAAAAACTGTAAATTATGCTGGAAGTGTATAATGTACCCTTTGAGAAAGAAAACCCCTAGAAAGTCAGTAATTCTTTCAGCCAGGCTGCCCCATCCAAGTGCATGAAAATTTACAGCTACACAGAACAGGAGCACACCTCTTTTATCCTGTCTCCAGCTTGGGCTGTTTATCAACTCCCTGGTGGAAGACTATCCCTCCCAACTTTGTGTTCAGTCTTGCAAGCCAGCCTGTGCTTTCAGATGAGGAATAAATTCCTTCTTGCTCCTATAATCAACCAGGGGAGGTCTTGAAAATTGAGAAGAATATCATATAAGTGCAGTGTTTACAACTAAGTAGCTATCCAGTTTCTGCTTACGTTCTGTCCAGAAGGTGTTCAGTGCAGAGACCTGTATCACCAGCTCAGTGTGTCTAGGAACCCTTCCATTCACTTCCTTCCAAGAGTTAATTAAACTCCAGCTTAAAACACTTTATTGACTCTGTTACAGTGCTTAAAAGCTGTTAACTAATTTAATTTGTGTCTTTCTGTAAACCTTTGGAAAATGTTCAGGCTGAATGTAATCATGCCAAATTTATAGTTAATCTAGAACCAGTAATTTTCTCTTACAAGAACAGCTCTGTGCTTCTTGACATTTTTTCCACTGGAAAACATTTATGAGAAATATTTTATCAATTTTCTCCAATTCTATGCTCATACATAAGAATTGCATAAGAATTGTTTTAGGAAAAGTGCTTACTGCAAGCTTAATTCCTGATCTGGGAGACATGAAATTGTGAATTTTGTGCCTGCAGATACTGCAGTAGAGTCTTATTTACTTTCACTTATGAACATTCATTATTCTGTCTCCCAGCAATTTTCCAAGAAACACGACAATTGTTGTTTGCTCTGCTCTTGCAGCTTTTATAATACTTTATTTTTTAACGTGTACCTTGGCTGTTGTTGTGTCAGGCACTCTCAGTGGATCCAGGGCTGTGGTGTGCAGTGTACTCTGCTTTCAGTCATGACTGGGACTGCCTCTGCAAAATTTGGGTTAAAGATGAAACCTTAGAAAGCTTTAGAAGTCTCTTCAGTAATACCCACTAAACCAAACCAAACCATCAGAGAGGTGCTGCCCCAGTCAGCAGCCTGGCTGTGGGTTCTGCCTTTGGAGCACCTTTGCACACCACAGCAGGGGAGTGAAGGAAGGCTTGTGTCTGGCAGGACTGAAGGCAAAAGGAGCTGTCCCCAGAACAGGGTGTTCTGGGAACTGTAAAAACTCTCAGCCTTTTCAAGGGAAGTTATTTCCATTCATTTCAGGACCTTGGCCAGCACTTCTGGGCGTTTCAAACTGTTCTGCTTTGTTTTGATTTTTATTTGTATTGTGCTGGAGGTGCACATGTCATTTCTGTGTGTGAGGTTCTACCTGGATCACTGCTCCCCTGCCAAGGAGAGCTGTACGAATATTTAGGGAGGAATTGCCTATTCATTCCAATTTGTAATTATGTGAAATTACCATCCTCAGCTCGTGCCTCCCAGTTCTTTTCCAGCCTAGCATGACTGGACTGCACAGATGTTTCTCCTGTGGTTGTTCTGCAGTTCTAGCTGGTTGGTTGTTTTAATAAATGTTATTCCTGGGGATATTCTTATGTTTTTATGTAACTTCTTCATCATGGGTAGCTGTTTCTGGACACAAAAAAGATGGCCTTCCTGGCTCCCTTTCAAAACTGGAAAGGGAGATCCCTCAGTAATAACTGCTCTGAGGTTTGCCCAGGACTTCTGCCAGGGTAGTTTAGTGAGGCAAGAGGCAAATAGAGGCAAACATTTTTCCGTGCTCGTCACTGCTGATGTTGAAGAGTGTTGCAAAAACAGCTGCTGGCGTTTTTTTCTCTACCCTCCACTGTTTTTTGACAACCTTATGCCCCATGTTTTATAAACAAAATGTTCCTTTGTTATTTTTAATACATTTTGATATCAAAACAAAAATTCTTCATGCTTCTGTAACAGTCTGCTCAAAGGGTAAGACCTTGTATCTTAAGAAGAAAACAATTTGTCAGACTTCATCCTCCCCCTCCTTTCCCTCTTCTGATAGTGTCTCTTTCACTTAAAAGGAAAAGTTTAATTATAGCACAATAACTTCCCTAGCATTGCATGCTGGCACTACTGGTGCTGTCCTTTGTTCAGATGCTTCCCTTCTGGCTACTTAGCTTTTAGCATTTTGCCCTACAGGTGGCCAGAGTCAGAAACAGACTTACTGAGTCATGGAAGAAATGCTTGTTAGGATTAGCATGAAAAGAAATAGATATTGCTTCAGATACTCCTCTTTTCTTTTGTCCTTTTCTTCTTTTTCTGTGTTGTATTTCTTTGTTCTTTAATGCTCCACAAGCCATCCTTTGCAACTCTCAGCTTCATGTATTCCTCTGCAGAGCTGCAACAGGAACATAATTTCAGACTTGTTTGTGTTCAGCAAAGACACAGCATTATCTTTGCTTTTTTGAAGATGTGATTTGCTGCATAATTTCAGGATAGAGCATTTCTTAGAAGAAAATAGTAATGATATTTCTATGTGAAAGGTTAATTAAGCCAAGAAAACCAGTGCAAAGCTATAGCAAAGAATTGTGCAGTGAGAGAGAAAATTAGGCAGCTGGTTTGAAATTGGGTATCTCAAGTTCCCCAGAAATGTGACTGAGGTTATTGTAGTGACACTACACTAGGGCTGTGAAATCTTGCAGTCTGGGCTCCAGAATATTTCTGTTGGAGGTAATGAATCCTCAGCCATGGATATGATGGTTCCACAGCTTTTTGTTGTTTTTTGTAAATGGAAATCTTAATTTTTAAACTGTAACTCTTCAAGGTCCCATTCCTAGTGTACATCCCCACGTACCTAATTTTAAGCAAGCAAGAATATCTTGTTTTCTTTAGTGGAGCCTTTACAACAGAGAAATTTTAGCAGGCAACTTGGTAGGACTGGAGGTTTGAAGTATTTTATTTCTGGTAGTGAAACTTTCTTTCTAATAACTTTTTTTTTTTTTAATTCTAGCATGAATAAAGCTGAGAATGTAAGAAATCCAATTTTATATTGGAATCCTACAGCCTCTGTGTTTATAAATGACTTTGCAGAACATACAGTGTATCCAGACAGTAAATCCTAATGTGATAGGCTACAGTGTGTTTGTTTGGAAGGTTTGTCTCTCCCTCTGGTGGGTCAGGGAGAGCTGACTTTGGGTACTGAGGCTATCCAAAAGGTAGTGATGGACTCCATATTCAGATCTTGTCTGATAATCACCAGATTTCTACACTGTTCTTTCTGCTGGCATTGTCACTGCCCTACCTACAAACACAGCAGAATCAAAGATTCTGTTTTTCTGTTTTTCTCATGGTAGGAATCTTTACTTCTATCGAGTTTTTGCACAGATGTGTTGGAGCAAAATGCCAAGTGAAAACAGTACTGTGGCAACAGAGTGATGAGCTTAAAAACATTTAGTTTCCTTTTCTGTTTCAATCCAGTATCTCTTCTATGTATTGTAAAAATACTGGGTTTGAAGTTGGAAATCCAGTGCATTCAGTAATTAAGTTGCATTTCCTGTATTGTTGCAGTTGGTATGTTTGTTGTGCTGCATGATCTAAATAAACAGCTGTCATGGGTAGGTAACGTTCAAAATAACCTCTGAAGTGATGTCCCAGTGATGGCTTACAAGCTTCTGTGAGGCTGAATTTAAGACAGGTCATTTGTAACAGAACGTTATACTTCTTTAATAATTTAAGTTAGAAGTTCAAGAACAATTAATTTGAGCAGAGAAAATTGAACTCCAGCCTCATTTATTGATCTTCTTGCTCTATTAATACATAATCAGGTGGCACAATCAGTAATCTCATTGACATAATTACCATGAAGGCTGCCATTCTGCAAACCAGACCATGTCAGTGGGTTTCCCAGAAAGAAAATACTTGGGTAATTTTGCAATTATGAAATCATGGAATGTAGCTATTTTATGAGTGCAAACGTGATTAAATTAACATTTTCTTTGTGAAATTAAATCTCCTTCTCCCTTGGCATCTGAATTACAAGGGGGAATACCCAGGAAATACGAGGTTTGGGCTAACTCATTTTTCACATGTGGAATCACTTAAGTAGCCTATTCATCAAGGAAGGGGAGTATTTGTTTGGCTCCCTTGATTTCAAGAGAACCAGTACATGTTGTAGTGTTTTACGTGTCTGTACAAACACTTATAAACAGGCATATTTCCTTAGTGGCATGTTACAGCTGTCCTTAAAATCAAATGGTTTTCTGTGCAATACATAAATTGTAGCTGCTATAGATTTCAGACCTATGGTGCAAATAATGCAGGAATGCAGTGTGTAAGTGTTTATGTTATAAATAGGAATGGACAGTAATTACAGCAGACTTTAATGAATACTCCAGTTAGCAGGTACTGATGTCCTGCTTTCTTTTGCAGCTCCGGAAAGCCATTATAGATCACATCTCAGACTCCTTCTTGGACACCACTGTTCCACTGCTAGTTCTCATTGAAGCTGCTAAAAATGGAAGAGAGAAAGAAATAAAGGAATATGCTGCTATATTTCGAGAACATACCAGCAGGCTTGTGGAGGTATGGTTGATGGAATTGCACTTTGTCAGGAATATATGGTGTGACTTGCCACTGAACATTCCCTTTGCTGGCAGATATCAAAAAATGTTTAAGGTTGGCATTTCAGCAAAGAATTAATAAGTGGCCTTGGGTAATAGTAAATGTACTCCATTTTCCTATAATGGTATGAAGTAAGACAGAGGGCTTGGTGCTTATATTCTTATATTCATGCTTATATTTCATTGCATGGAATTTAGCTGGTGTGGAATTGCAGTTGGAGAAGTCAGTGTAAGCCTTTCCACCCAGTGTTCAGTGGGAATTGACCACATGTGTGTTTCTGGGAATATTAGCTCACAGCATTCAGGATCCTGCTGCCCAAAGTGCAGGAGACACCGTGGGAGTGCCAGTTGCTTGCCAGCTTTCTCCCTTGCAAAGTCTGTGACCTGTGCAGTGATCTGCTGAAGGGGAAATGGGAGCTTAGAGCTTAGAGCCAGGAGCCTGTTGGCAGAATCATGGAATATTCCAGGTTGGAAAGGACCCACAAGGATCACCGAGCCCAGCTCCTGCCTGTGTGCTAAATGAATCCCCTGTGTACAGTGGAGACTCAGTATTCATCTCAAAAGGATGAAATTATTAAACATTTCTTATTGCTTAGAAATGATACTTCTTCAGCACAAAGAGATTTGCAAATCCAACTGGGGAGAGATTTTCGTTTGCTGGATAATCAGTCCTGCAAACGTGACTAAATATGCACTGACCTAAACTCATTTGAACTGCAGCTTGGAACACTGCTGGAATACTAAAGTCAAAAATTCACAGCAATATTATCTCGAGTGCCTGGAAGGAATGCACTAGTAATTCTTGTGAGGATTTTTAGCTTTTGGTGCTTTTGTGTGCAGTAATGCAAAAATGGGGAAAAAAATCAATTCACTCTGCAGCTGAAAATTTACTTAGGAAAACTATTTGGCTCAGAATTAATAATTAATCTTGAGTGATCTAGAGATAATGAGAGAAAAATAGGTAAAGAGCTAAAGTAAAAGTAGGGTTTTGCATTTGCATTTCTCTTCATGGTCATGTGATTACAGAATAAGAATAATGGTTATTCTTTGATTTACAAGATTATCTGATTTTGACCATGCTGCAAAATCAGATGACAGCTGAAACACAAAAGTTGCAAGCTTTTCCTATTTTTAATACTGAAGCTAAACCATCCTGAAGTGACTTCATTTTTAGAAAGAACAGGTGATCACTGAAGAGCAAATAACGTGACTGAATTTCTGAGTCCAGCTGAAATACCCAAATCATTATTCATTTTAGAAGACATAAGCCTCAAATCCAGTATTCGTTTCCTTTCATGGGTTTGAATCTGTGTCCCAAATGCAAGCACTAGCTGGCCATGAGTGTGGGTGTGTGATTAGAGAGACTGATGGCTGCACAGACTCACTGCCTGGAAAATCCACAGACTGATCTTGCTGCATGTGTGAATGCACTCTGTGTGTGTGTACATATTTATATTTATGCTGTGACTCAACGTGCTGCCTGCAGTGAAGAAAACTTACTTCTAAAGAGAGACTGTACACAGTGCCACCTCCTATTGTTGAATTAGTTGTTCCAAATGTCACTTCACTGGGGATTGTATTGGGGGCTGCTGTTGAAAATTAACTTCAATAACGTCAAGCTTTTACTTTATGTTATCTTCTGGATATGTAGCAGAACTAAGTGTCTTATTTAAAAGTTGCTTACATTGGTTTAATGCCCTTACCAGTATCTCTAAGCAAGAGCTTGATTGATGGCTTTTTGATAAGCTGTGTTTATCAACTGCTAAACTCTGCAGCAAATTAATTAGGTAGTAGTTGTACTGCATCCATCAGCTGTGAGCCTGTCCGAGGTGAAACAGAACAAAAATGAAAAAAAGAAAACCAGTAACAGCTAAGCAAGTGGCCACAAAGAGGCTTTGTGGAGATAAACAGATTTATCTCACTTTTAAGAAAAATTCTGTCATTTCCCACAGCATCGTGTAAGAGAGAGAAATATAGCAGCTGTTTTGGGGAATGTTTAATACCAATTAAATCTATGTAAATGTAATAACTTTTAAATACATTAGAGCAGTTACTCTGGCCATTCCAACTGGAATCATGTTTGGGTTTTAGAGGCCTAAACCATGTTAAGCTGACAATATATGTATTTTTAAATTGATGTAGTGAAGCACTGCACTCTTGCTTCAATTTCTCAAGGAAAATTGTGTAGCTAGACTTGGATCTGACTAGTTGTGGTTTTTAGGAGTGTATGTGCTTAGCTATACACATACTTGAGAACTGAGATGTGGCAAATATGCTTGGAGCTTGGTTTCCAGCTGAACATGGGGCCATGGATAATGATGCACGTGCTGAAGAAATCAAGTCTAGCTAAAAGTGCTGCCCAAAGCAGGGGCTGATTCTGCCTGAAGGGCAGGACAGATTGAAAGGAGATGAGTTGCCTTTAGATCCTTGCTATTTGTATTATCCCTTTATTTGTCACAGAATTCATGTTTCTCAGTGAAAATTCTAATGTATAAACATCCCTTGTCCCCTTTGGGACAGGTGTCCCAGGGAAGTGTTCCACAGCCTGGTGTTTCCTGCTCTCTGTAGGATTTGGAGTTGGATGACAGGTTAATTCAAGATCCAATCCTGTATAAATTTCCTGTAACTTAGGAGAAAGTTGCCAAGCATTTTTGTATTTTATTCGGGGGTTCTTAAATGAGAGGTATGATCTGCATGTTTGCAGGGGAGGCCTCACATTCTTTCCTTTGTTGTTTATTTCCTGTACTGATAAAAGAGTCAACAAACAAATTCCCTTACAACTTAGAGGTTCTGGAATACAATTCTGAAAGGCAGTCAGGTGTGCTATTGCAGAAGTGAGCCTCATCTCTGCTACTGAAAAAGTGTTGAAATGTCACACCATGGGTGGCACGTACCTGCCTTTGGAATACTAAGAGACAATAGGTGTAGTTCAAATATTTTAAAAGCTAAACAACTAAGAAAAATGTTGAAACAAGGGCACAGAACAGTAACTGCAGCAGAGTACACAGTAACTGTACCAGAGAAGGTTGGTGGTGAGGGAGGTGAGACATCAGGCTTTTGGAGTACAGCTATGAAAGCATTTTTACCATCTAGGTGTAGTTGTGACATCCAGGGAGTTGGGAGGCTTGTGGGCACCAGATGGTAGAGCAAAGGCCAGTGATGCAGGCAAGAGTGCCCATGCTGATAATACATCTTGTTTAGCAGATTAAAAAGGGTGTTTTTTTTCTGTTGTTAGGTGCAAGTAGCCTATGCGTGACACAGCCGAGCTGTTTGCCAGCTCTGAGAGGTGAAAACCAGCTCAGATGCTGGCAATCCTTAGGTTTTGTTTAGGGGAACAGAAGCTGAGGAAAAAACCCATTTTTATTCTCAGGGTGCTTTGTTTCTGACTGTAAAGCACTCCAGGTCTGAGCCCACTGTAAAGCTTTGATATCTTGAGCATGCTGTGGTAAAGACTTTCACACCCTGACTGTGTTGTGGAGAGAAGCATCAGTGAAACCCCCACATGATCCTGTGATCTTCCCTTTCACTGTCTCTTGAATTCTGGCATCAGAAGAGAAAATGAACACCAATCCCTATTTTCCTTCTCCATGTCACTTTTTTTTTTTTTTTTTTTATTGTTTTTTCTAAGTATTTCTGGTCTTTTGAAAATTTCCTTCTTTGGAAGCCATGAAAGGATCAGCTTGCTCCCTTCCCTGTGCCATTTCCAGCACCTTGCAGCCCGTGAGGTGGGAGGGCAGAACTGTGCACGCTAATCAATACAGTCAAGATATTTCACAGAATCACAGAAACTCTTGGGTTTTTCCTCACAAAATGACTCACTTTCAGTCTCTCTAGACTGAATTTCATCTCTGCTACCATTTAGTCATCTAGTACCATGGCATCCTTTTACAAATCTTCATCAGTTATTTTATTAACTGCTCCAAATAACTTGTTAAAATATGTGTAAACAAAATTTGTAAAAAGTTAATGCAGACACTGAGACCAGGAAGGAAATTCCTGGCTCCCAGCTTTCTCTCAATTTCCTGCTAATTTGTTTCTGAGGTTGAAACAAGTGATGTTAATCTGTCTGAATCACCAGGGTTACTCCCCACCCTAATTCTTGGAGGAGTGATCTCATACACAGTCCAATCAGTAGTCCATATCTTTCATTCTTCCATTGTTTTCATGTATGAAAACAGGGGTGTCCATTCCTGCTTATTTTAACATTGCTCTGGTAAAAGATAATTATGGCATAAGGAAGATTTATGAGTATTTCCTTTTCATTTGATAAAGAGAACTTGTACATGCTGTGAAATCACCTGTGTATGGAATGCTGAAGTTTAATTCTCTGTAAATTAAGGGAAAAGTGTTTTTTTAAAAATGCAGGTTTTCCTGAATCCAATCATGAGTTCAACTTCAGTTTGTGTTCTATAAAAAGCAGTGTCTATCCTGTCAGACTGTCCCAGCTGAACATGTTCCATGCACTTGTCAGGCTTCAGAGCAGTTGTTGAGCTGGGCTGATGATGTTAGTGCTGCCCCAAAGTTGAATTTGATAATAGTAATTTGAAAGTGAAGGCAGAAAACCATGTCAGAAGAGATGAGATTGCGTTCTCACAATAAGAACTGAGCAATAATTTCAATCAGCACAGTGGTATTGCCTGCTCCCATAGATCCTTTGTTAATGTTGTTCTGTGCCTCAGTTATGCCGTTACTGCCATATTGATTAAACCATCAGTGTTTAATTTTCCTGTCACAATATTTCACTTGATTGCAGAAATTTCTGAAGGAAGTTTCTGACTCTGGACCACAAAGGCCTGTGTATTTGTGTAGCCAGATCTCCAGTCACATAAGAATGGATTGTATTATTGCAGCCAGCAAGTCCAGTGGTGACAGTAATAAAATGCTTTTGATGTTACAGGACTAGGCTGTAAGTCCATTTTTAAGTAAAACAAGCCACTGATATTTGTGTTATTTCCAGTTTAAGCATTTCCTTACATGCTCAGTTTAAAACCTATACTAATAATACAGGTCTCTATATCCCACCCACCAGTACCACTCCTCTCTGTGTTTTGCTTGTTTTGTCTTCTTTCAAAGTTAACAAATTCAAGCAGGTATTCTGAGATTTTATTGTGTTGGTCTTTTTTCAATTTAAAACCTTATTTACTCTGTTGACTCTTGACCCAAGATAAAGATTTCCTGAAGATTTCTCTTGATTACATAAAGTGCCTGTTTCTTCTTTGACTAAACGATTAGTTTAGTGTGGATGCCTAATTTTAGATGTCAGAAGTGTGGGGTGAGTTGATTTGTACCTTCAGAGCTGACTGTTGGTCTATTTTGAGGCAGGCATTATGTTGCATTTTCTTATGCTTTGTATAGCAGTTTCAATCAGGCATATCCTGTATTTGAGGGTAGTTTTTGAATCTGTTTTTGAAAGATCAAGATGCTTGAGGACAAGATTATGAAATGTTTTATGTATAAACACAATATACCGAGTTGGATATTATAAAAACAAAAGCTCATCTTCTCACAAAGGTTAATCCAACAGTGAATTTGATATGGAAATTAGAGTATTAAAATGCTTAAAATATCAAGAGAGATTTTCTGTGGTTTCTGTTTTAATCTGAAAATGAAGAAGTCTCTAATAGAAACAAGGCTTGAGAAAGAAGATACTTTTTTCCCCTCTTCTAATAGGAAATGCTAATTGAGCTAAGCTAAATTGTTTCTACACTGACTGACTGCTCATACTGTAATTTAAGAAACAAACAGTATCCTCATAGGCCAGTGACCTTTGTAAATCTGCTTGAGCAGTGAGCTCCCTTACAAATCCCCCTTCTGAAATAGCATTTAGAAGTTACAGGCCTGCCTTCAAAACTTGATTTAAGACATGACAAAGCAATACAATTCAAGCTTGTACATAGATTGAGTGAGGATGGAAAAGCTGAGCACCATACCAGCTCTGGGGTGATAATATTCCAGAGGTAGCCACAATCAAATATCTTCTTTCTTGAGTTTTTCGGGTTTCTCTCTGCTGAGTTTATTAACTACTCTGTGCTCTTAGCCTGGGGGTTCTACCTGCTGGTGAAAGGTGCACAGGCTTGGGGTGTCAGCCACACTTCCCAGCAGCATCAGCTGGGGCTTTGTGGCCAGCACTGGCACTGGGAAAGCTCCAACAGGCAAAGATTTGTGATGCCATGGTTAACATCACGGGAGTGATCACACCAGAGTGTCTCAGTTTTCAATGTGCAACGTGTATTCTGGTATGTGCAGGAAGGGGAATAGTCCTGATGGCACAGTAAAAAACCCAAACCCACATTAAACTGCCCACTTTGCCTATGATATTGGACACTTCCCACATATGAAATGAACACTCAGCTTCTGAAGTATTTTGATGAGCACCAGGGGTCACATTAAACATTCTTCTGATGGAGGTTATTTTAGGTTGCAGTGCCTTATCTTTCTCATATACTGCATAAAGTACTTCTAAGTCTGAAAAATTGATTATGTAACATTGAAAAAACACTAGAATATATTGCAGGATGAAAAAAGATTTGGCTCAAGATTTTCTCTGTAGTGTAGGTCTTTGTTTGTGAGCCTTGGCTAAAAAAATTCTTCAAAGATTGGGTTATTTCAGAAAATGCTTGTTATTAATGGGAATTCCATATTAAAATGCAGCAATTTTGAAAAAAAATTCAAAATATGAAGATTAAGTACTTTCAGATTTGACACATTTAGGTTTTGCTTTGAAATACCTTTTCATTTTAAATGCTGCAATTAAATTGCAAATCTAGTTGAAATATTTGATTGTATGGAAACATTTTCAAAGAGCCTTCTAGGACATTTCAAAATTATCTCTGAATATAAACACTATTTTAAATTACAAAAATTGAGGCAAAATAATAATGAAAAGCTTTAAGGGACCCAGGTGTACTTTCTAGTCCCCTGGAAGACACACCTGTTTTTAGTGACTGGAATATTCTGGCCTCTGGTTCGCTTCTACCAGAGACAAAAGCAAATTCTGCCGTTGAGATAACAAGTATGTAACTGGACAAAAAATAGGTACCAAGAATGCTGAAATGTCACATCTCCAGGAGGAGAAAAGCAGGCCCTGTGTAACTGGCAATTTCTTGTTTGGGGAAGCTGACAGACTGCTCTCCTGAGCTGATCCATCACAGAGATGGAATGCTTTCTGAGAGGAGGAGTGATAGGCTGGCTGAACTTGAGATTAAAAAAGGAATTTGATGAGAGCAGGGAAGAATCCTCGATTATCTTTTCTTTTGGCACAGATGCAAATCTCCCACTGTGGTGTTTAAAGGTCAGCTACACCAAGCAGTGGCAGAGATTTAATAGAAGTGGAGGCGATGATGAAGTGAACTTTGTGTTCTTCTTCCCTTCTCTTGCTACACAAATACACCTTTTCCTCTGTCCTTTGATCTAATAATACTGACTTCAGATCTGCTGATACATAAATTCGACACCTTAGCCTGTGGCCTAATTCTTGCCAGTGTGTTTTTCAGTTTTGCCTGTATTGCAATCTGACAATGCTGGCTTCTGGGGCTGCAGATGAGGGACAGTAACAAACAGCATGTCCATCTAAGTGCATCAGTGTTGTGATGTGTTGACACCCAGCAGTAGAGGTGTGCAGGGCACAGAGGGTTGCTCAAAAAAACAGTTTGTAAGTTAGTACAAAGATTTCCAGTGCAGAAAATGCATGTCTGTTGAAGGTGAGTTCTCCTTAAGACAGCATTTAAAAAAAAAATTAAGTTAAAAGTAGTAAAGGAGAAAAGCCCTTGAGTTACAAAAATGCATATTTTTTCTATTTCTATAAGGAAATTGAGGTTTTAGATACACATAGATTAAAAATGATTTTTTTTTTGTTTAATGCTATTAGAATTACAATGACATTTTTGCAAACAGTGTGGAAGTAAATGTTTGCAGCATTTGCAGTTCATTTGCAAAATGTTTGCAAAACTGAGGACAGTGGAAATAATAGTAAATATCTAGTAACCCAAAATAATAATGACAATAAATTAATAAGCATGCTCAAGAAAACTCTTCCTTACTCTCAAAAGGCAAAACAAAGCTATTGGCTCTTGAACTAAAGTTGTCTACATCTGCCTCTTGTGGAAGACAGCTCTGCCAAAAGTCAGTTTTAACATGGAACCTGCAAAATCTAACAGATTGCGTATTATTTTCTATACAAACAGTAAATATTTCTCTTTAAGTACAATGGGTAAGCTCTCACGCTTCAGTCTGTTTTATTGGCATGCATCTGAAAGACGATAGCTCTTATTCACCACCTTGTCTGATTTTGTATGTAATTTGCTATATCTTTCTATGTCAAATTTTAAATACAGTGACCCAGAAAATTGGGTTGAGAGCAACTTTCCGTAGGCCTGGAAGATGCAACAAAAACTTCCCAAACAAATCAGCTCCCTCTTGTACTTTTCCGAGTGTACAACATCCAACTTTCAAGCGGCCTGTGACTGCTGTTACTTTCACCTCTGAACATCCAGTACTTAAGGAATGCATTCTTTAACCTTACTCAGCTTTTACTTGGAGCTAAGGTCCATGGAAATAAAACTATTTCAGCTCTGAAAACCAACAAGACCCCTGATTTGATATCCAGTACACACTTGCATAGTTTTCCTGTCAGATAGCGGCTTAATCTAAAATGGATTTAACAATCCTTTAATTTTGCCTTATATATCAAAGTACTGCATGTACAAAGTCCTGTCAGTTGGAAGACACTGATTTCTTTCTGCCACCTTCAAAGACAATTGGGAATTGAGTATTCTCAGCACTACTCCTGTTTCTATCAGTTTTAATCCCAGACTGGTAAACACAAAATAAAAATAACATTTTAATCCTTCATTCATTGCCTCTTTTTTAATATTGATTTTACTGAGCTATTGAAAAACAAAACTACTTCTGACAATGCAGAACTTCAAAACTGCACGTGTAGAGGTCAAACTGACAGATTACTGGAACATCTTTATTAACTTTCAGAATATCAGAAGAGAGCAGAATCTTTTATCATTCTCCTTTGGAGTATAATCAGAAAGCAAGAAGCATGAATCCTGTTATGTGGAAGTTTTTAGTTTCAGGCTGTTTAATGCTAAGGGTTTTCACCCCCAGATGTAAGATCCAAGACAAGGGCTTGTCATTTTTTTTGCTGTTGCTTTTGCTCTTACTATTCTTCTTTAACCCATAGTACACTTTCAGTAGTATGATCATATATGTTGAAGAGTGTAAGCTGTAGAATATATCTCATATCCATTTTTGTGGTACAGTCTGTCTGTTAGTCATGTGCAGAAGTGTGCACAGCAGCTGTCCTGAGAATACAGGGTCCCTTTGCACAATGGGATCTGCAGGCACAGAACTCCAGTGTGGCTTTCTGCCTCAGAGAGCATCAAACTGTTGAGCAGCTAGCATATGGAGATGTGGATGTAGAACAGTGGTCAGCATTCTGGGAATAAAATGTACCTGTCAGCAGATTAGGATGTCATTTTTGTAAATAAGACAAGCTCTTTTAAGCACGATCAATATTTATGAATGGGAAGTGGACTCTCATTACATTACCATACTAATTAACCCGCCTCTCTAATCACAAATTCTTTATTTTTTTGAACTCTCACTTGGTAAGTTAATGCTTTGTTTTTGAGAGGAAAACCACCTCACTTTAGTTAGTTAATTTCTGTGCACACTCAGTTTGTGTGATAGGGAATTCCCGTTCAGGCTGCCCTTGCTGCTGTGTGACTCTGTCCCCTGCAGGGAATTCATGGCACACTCCCCTTCAGGCAGGGTTTAGTTCATGGCACATTCCCCTTCAGGCAGGGTTTAGTTAATTCATGGCACACTCCCCTTCAGGCAGGGTTTAGTTAGTTCATGGCACACTCCCCTTCAGGCAGGGTTTAGTTCATGGCACACTCCCCTTTAGGCAGGGTTTAGTTAGTTCATGGCACACTCCCCTTCAGGCAGGGTTTAGTTAGTTCATGGCACACTCCCCTTCAGGCAGGCTTTAGTTAGTTCATGGCACACTCCCCTTCAGGCAGGGTTTAGTTAGTTCATGGCACACTCCCCTTTAGGCAGGGTTTAGTTCATGGCACTCTAGGCACTCTTGTGCCCAGTGTGGGTTCCTTTCTTGCAGTTTCTTCCTTGTTCAGTTCCATTCAGAGACCTCAGTGGACCCATTTGAGTAACCCAACTGCTGACTTCGCTAATTTTAGCAAGCCTGTGATTAGCAACACTAACTGTTAATTACTACTTAATTAAATAAATTAATTAAATGATAATTAAAAAAAATCACTACCTCATTTTACTTAGAGATACTTTTCCTTTTCTGCAGCTGTTTAAAAATGAAACTTTAGGTGTCTGTAACACAAGAGCAGTGCGGGTAAGGCCAAGAGTTGGGTGTAAAGCCCAGCTTCCACATCTCAGTGAGTCTGCAGAGCCCCTCAGCAAACAGCCTTGCTTGAGTGAGCCCTGGGGGCAGCCTACAAACCTCGAGTTGGGTGGGTGTTTGGAGAGCCTGCAACAGCTAAAGGTGCTTTACATAAAGATGGTCATGGAATTTGAGGGGGAGGGTTGTGTGGAATTGCTTCTCAAATTGAAGGCAGCGCAGGAATGATGCACAAATTCCTTAAATGCAAAAAAATGTACTATGTTTTAATAGAAGCAATGTGGCAATAGGAATTGAGAGGTGGCCGGCAGGTGGAAGGAGGCCTTTAAAGACAGCTAACTTGTTCCTGGATGTTTTGGAGCTGGTAGATGGATGCTTAATGGAGAGCTAATGTGGTCAAGACATTGAATTAGGAAAATTAATTCAATAAAATTTGGTTAAAGTCAGGCATGTATTTCTAAGTATATGTAAGCTTTAAGACTTTGAATCTTGCTGTTTAGGGGCTTGCAGAGTTCTAGCATTTTGCAACAAGTCCTGAAATAATAATATAAGGATTTTTGCACTTTGTATAAGTAATCAAGTAAGGTCCAACTTCCCTATTACTGATTGAACTTCAGGTGATAAATGGTGACATTTTCATTAATCCTCTTAATCACGGCCTTTATTGCGTAAGTGTGAAGCAAGGGAACAAAAGAAAACCAACCCAAAAGTTTGTCAGACTTTCTGTGTCTGCGGGGTGTATTTCAGCAGCTGGAAATGTCAGGTACTGCGTGCAGTGTGCTGGCAGTCCCGGCAGCTCCAGAGGCAAGTGGACTCCCCAGCAGGATAACATCTGTGCTGATGCTGTTCAGTGAGCTGCCACAAGTGCTTTGGCACTGAGTTCCTGCCTTTCGTTACTGCAGAAACCAGATTTAGAAGTTCCTCAGAATATTAGAAATTGTGATAATTGTGATTCCATTATATCCCCAGAAGTCTCATCATTTTGATACATTGATCTGTAATGAGCCAGTCAGCTGTAACAGATTAATTCCAAAGGTGCCAAAAAAGGCACTCATCATCAAAACATTAACGTTATTTTACTAAAGCTTGTGCTTCTCAAATACCAACCAAGTCTCTCTGTTCATTTGTTAGGGTTTGCTGGCTTGTTTTAATTTTTTCCCCTTGGAATATGAATGCTGTGATAATTGTTAAAGGAGGAGGTTTACTCTTCGTAGCTTTAAACTGAAAGAGGGTAGGTTCAGATTAAGGAGGAAGAAGAAATTCTCCCCTGTGAGGGGGTGAGGCACTGGCACAGGTTGCCCAGAGAAGCTGCCCCATCCCGGGAAGTGCCCAAAGCCAGGCTGGACTAGGCTTGGGGCAGTCTGCTCTGTGGGGAGGTGTCCCTGCCATGGCAGGGGTGGGACTGGGTGATCCCTTTGAACCCAGACTGTTCGTTGATTTTAAGAATATTTTCCTGACGATTGGGCAACAATTTGGCTTGCTCAATTTAACCACCCCTCTAGGAGTCTTTCTGGTTATTTTACCACGGGCAAATGGCTTTTGAACCAGTGTTTTTCTGCCACTGACGGGGTGATGCTTTTTTTACAAGACTGTACTTTATAACATGATTTTCTAGATATATTCAAATAGCTAATAAACATTTTTGTTCTGAAATGCAGTTTGTACACAATACCTAGAGGAGATATATCATATCTTGCTTGAGACAAGAAAGCAAAAACTAGGGCAAATGCTTTTATAATACAGGCATAACAGCATAAATGAAATTTAAAAAAAAAAAGTAGCTGGGGGAAAAAAAAGTGAGGAGATTATCAGAAAATACTATGAGAAGCCATGGACTAGAATTTCTGATTACAAGGAAGGCAGATGATCATTGTTTATCAGGAAAGTTGGATATATTTTTGTTTATGACAGCTTGGCTGAGACAAAAAGAACATCCCTGCTAGGTATTTCCCTTTGGTTTTATTCATCTTCTGCAGAAGTTTTTTAGAACAATCTGAACATCAAACTTGAGCAATATGCAATAATGTCAGTGTAGTTACTCCCAAGAAATTCACATGGCTTACATTCTAACATCGTTGTATCAAATAGCTTTTTAATAACTGATAGCCTAGTATTCAAAATACTGAGTTCATGACAAATTTCTAAAACCTTTTGAAGAACATAGGCTGGTCTTGCTAGTTGTAAAGAACTCCTTGACAGGCTCAGCAGGGCAGAACTGACCTGTGCAGACGCACTTTGTCTGTATGAGCTGACCTCAGTCACACTGTCACAGTCCTTTACCCAGCTGAGGCAGTGAGGGGACAGAGGACATGAGGAGCCATATCCCAGAAACTTCTGTGTTGGGAAGTTCAGATCAGCATATTCTGAGATTTAGCTTAATTAACCAGGAGTCATTTGTAGATTTAAATTCTAGACTTCCTTGCACAGAGCTCGGTTTCCTTTGAAATGTGACTCCTGCATGTCTTTTGGTTACTTTTGGGCAGGTGTCTGCTGTGCATGGGGATCATTTCTCCTCAGGGCATCGCTTTGCAGATGTCTGAGTAACAGTCAATTCATTTGCCTTTTTTCAAGGCCAGTGTACTGTAAACAAGATCGAATCTCCTAGGAGTTTTTCAGTGAACTCAGTATGCTCACATTCCTGCAGTTTGAATTCTAGGCACACGCTTTTGGGTGAGCCCACACTGATGCTTCAGACCGCACTGCAATCTGCAGTTTGCAAGCTGGACAGTTTGCTATGGGAGTTTTGGTTGCAAGGCTTACCAACAGTTTTAAATGTTTTCTTTGTAATCAGTTTCACATTTCCTAGATCAGAGATCACACAGTAAAAATTAGTCGAGGGTTTCTCATAAAATGTTTTACGAACCTTTAAACTCCATTAACAGAGACTTCCACTGCCACAGAAACATTTTATGTTAGTGCAACGTTTGTTCCATATAAACTACAGTAGCTATGAGCTTATGTCCAGCTGCACTGGCAATTGGAATTGGCTGCCTATACGTGGCTTTCATGGCACCATTTACAAAGAAGAGAATAAAAACTAATAAACCTGAGAAAATTACTGATTCATTTCAGGGATAAAGGAAGGGTGAAAAGGAATGAGAGGACTAATTACATTTTTACAAGATACTTGAAATGTAGGCTATAGTGAATGCATGAGAATGTACTGTAGTGCAGTAATGATGTAATGTAACACATAAGAACATTCTGTGTGTGCCTGGGGCCGGGTGGGCAGTGGCTCCCTGCGGTGTGGGGGACAGAGCTGTGTGCGGTGGGACCCTCAGACACAAACACACAGAGAGCTGTGTGCGGTGGGACCCTCAGACACAAA